>JAVYIG010010051.1:0-72508 GCA_035222895.1 Strongylocentrotus droebachiensis | reverse complement strand
CCTTTGGTAGCGAGGCTTCGGGAACTGACGAGGCATTGGCACCAACTTTGAAGATGGTATATGACAGGGAAGGCCTAGTAATATTTTACCCCGTGCCTCTCTCTCCCTCAATTTTTGTTTGAAAAAGTTCTTTAATAAAAAGGAAAACAATATACCAAAGATTTTTAATAACGATTTGGAGAGAACGTTTTCCTGACTATAAATCTATACAGTCTAATTCAAGATAACAGCAACGTTAAGTGCGTTTCTAGGCCTTTACTCATAATGGCAAAGAGGCAAATCGTCGGAATTCATGTACATTGTCTTTCAACGATAAAACAACCCCCTCCCCCTAAAACCTTGCGAAGGGGTGATATATCATGTGAATATAATAATATATTTGGTGTTATATATATTTGTATCATTCCAGGCATATACAGGAAGAGGATCTCGGCATCATTAACTGTTGGGCGATGTCGCGAAAAGTTGGAGAATAAGTACCGAAATCAATTGTGCAAAATTCAAATGAAACCGTGGGATCAAAGTGATTATGCTGAGTTCAAAGATATGCACTCGGTGGTCACAATGGTGAAGAAGGATGCTCGTGGACAAGACACGAAAAAGAAGGAAATACTCCAGGGGTCTGTTGCTGAAATATTTTCAACGAAAGTAAACGGAGAACTGCCAGCTCGAATCCTCATTTCGGCCCCCGCTGGAAGAGGAAAGACCACGGCTGTTGCTAAGATGGCTTACGACTGGGTTCACAGAGAAAAGGGGTCAGCATTAGAACTACTGCCACTTCTGTTTGTTGTAAAATTCCGAAACACAAGTCAACTTACATCGATCGGAGAAGCCATCAAATCCCAGCTTTTGAGTGATGTTGATGATCTCACACCAGAGGGTCTGGAGAGTTTCATTAGAGAGAATCAAGGAATCTGTCACATCATACTAGACGGGCTAGATGAGTATGCCGGTATTTCTTCTTCAAACCGGAGCTTAGGGAGCAACATTGTCAGTGTCATCCGCTGGGAAGAATTTCCAGAGTGTCGGGTCCTTGTAACAACACGCCCTCACCTAGAGAACTTCTTCAATCAAGCGGAACTTCCAAGAGTATACACAAAGATGTGGATCGAAGGATTCTCGCAAGAGAGCTCACGAGAGTACATTGACAAATTCTTTGCTTCGACTTCGAATCCTCGTGGTGGACATGGACATGGTCTGAAGGTTTACCTTGATGAACAACCACTGATTAATGAACTTGTTAAAACACCTTTATTTTGTCTCATGGTGTGTCACCTATGGAGCGAAGGGAGTTTGAACACTGAAATTGCAACTCAAACAGGATTATTAGACAGCGTGAATAATTTTCTGATGCACCATGCCAATGCCCGAGCAACATCAACATACAACATAACAGAAGAAAAACTAATCGAAATAATTCGTAAGCTGGGTAAGGTTGCTTTAGCTGGTCTACTCGATGACTCTAAAAAAATTGTTTTTACGCCCCATGATTTCCGAAGAGTTCCCGCTATCCTTGAGAGGGCATGTGAGCTTGGGATATTATCCAAGACGACGATTCCAGAGACAAGGCTCCCACGATCCCACAAGGCCACATCCACGACCATTGAGTTTTATCACAAACTCGTTCAGGAACACTCGGCTGGGAAATACCTCGCTGCTAAAACGAAGAAATATGTGTTACGACTGAAGATTTCTAAGTTGGACAGACTGCTGCACAACATCAAAGCAAACATCGGAGACTACGAAAATCTCATCAGATTCGCTGCTGGCACGGATAATAGACTTTGCATACGAATAATGGAGGCGCTCCTTTCCAACCGGTTTTTAGATGAGAGCGAGCGATATCGCATTCTTCTTGACTGCTCATCAGAGACCAAGGGTACTGGAGGAAACGTGTCTTCGTTGGTTCAAAGATGTGTAACTGCACAGAGTATTGTTCTTAAGTCACCGACTGTCTACACCGTCGTTGGGATGCTAAATCTTCCAATGGAACTAAAAGACAGAGTATGCACATTTTCATTTCACAAAATATGTTTCCAAAAATAATGTCATAACGATTGATTAAGTTTCCATCCCTCCGCTAAAACCATATTAAGTCAAAGGGGTGAGATTGTAAATTGACGGCATCTTAATAAATAATAATGCAAGATAAATTGATCAAGACGTATGATTCATTATCATAATTATTCCATCTTTGCCCAATTACGGCCTTGATCAAGGTACTGCATTCCAACAAACGAGAAAGAAAACAAAATGTAAACAAATAATACTAGGTCCTAGGGCCTATTCATATAGGGAGAATGATGAGACTCAGTCAATAACAGCAAGTAGCATATTTAAAATATAAAAAAAGAATCTCTATATTTAATATGGAAGAAAATACATCTATAACTTATGAATGTAAAGAAGTAGAGAAGGGAGCTTCAATTACTTTAGCGAATACATTTCTCAGATAAGATCAGGCCGTAGGCTCGTTTGCTTTAATGATTACCACCAAAAAAAGACATTAGATAGTTCAGAATCTGGCAGATTTAATTTAAGATAATCTCCACAATCGCGAGGAAGCCGAAGATGACGTGGTATTTGGACTAGTTGATACCGCCATATTGGGTGGCTCGAAGTAAGTGCAGAGAATATTATATATATGAAATATAAGAACCGGTCAGTTTATGGACTACAGCTGAAATAGAAATCTTCATCAACTTATCGATGTTCTGACTATTACATTGTGTCTTTATATCTTTTTCTCTTCACCCCCCTCACCTTCTCTCTCTCTCTCTCCCTCTCTGTTAAGGTAAGGACAGTAAAGTTCGAGGGGTCTACTCTAACTACCGACGTGACGAGTGGACTATGGACCTGCCTCAAAGCCTTTTTGATGTTAGGTACTCTCATCATCTCAGACTCGTCTCTCAGTTTCCCTCCATCTCCTCCGGAGCTTCTATCAGTCACAAAGCTATCAGCTGAGAGAGTGACGTCACAAAGCTACGAAGGAGTGCTCTCAACGATACCCGGAGTGAGAGATATCGATGTCTCTATCGATGTTGCAGAGACGAGCAACACTTTGCAGATCACCACCGCATCCAGGTCTATGAATCAGACTAGGGCTATGGATGAACAGTTCTTTGTTCATATCAGACTACACGCCTTGACATCACTCACCACAGACAGGAAAATTGAATCAGGAGAGACAATTGGAGGGCTTAGTCTTCTATTTGAAGACCAAACCAAAAACCAACAACGACTGCATGTGTCCGGGGTGAGGGGCAGAGACGAAGAAGCCTTGGTGGACCTGTTTGTCAAGACTAAACAACTAACGTACTTGAATTCGGGGTAGGTATTACTACTAGACCTAGTACTACTACTAGTTCTAGGGCATATTAGATCTAGCTCTATAAGGTCTAGTCTAGATCGTTGTTGATGTATGGTGGTGTGACCATAGTTCGCTATCTCAACAAATCGGTAAGATTTCAAAAGTCTGATATCACTAGGCCTAATGGAAAAAGAAACCTAAAATTACCGAGAGACGGAATTGAATTGGAGGTGAAATTAGAAAAATATTGACAAAAGATCGGCAAATGTTGTAGTCTTTTGCGTCCGTTCCGAGAAAAAAACATGAACTTGCCGACAAGGGTTTGTAAATCTTTATTTTGAGAACAAATGTCATCAAAATTCTAAACAAAAAATGGTACCAACCAAGGGCGGCGATTTCTTTTCATGACCGGGGCGACAAAGTGCGAAGGAGTAAGTCTAGATCTAGTGAACGAGAGGGGTGAAGGTGACGGATGTGACTACCCCCTTACACTTTCACATGTTTTTGAAGTTTTGTTGTATTAAAACATTACAGTATTATAGTAATATGCTTTTTCTACACTTCCCCTTTACATTGCCGGTAATTAGTGTGCAGTCCGAGGCGAAGGGTTGTAAATATTTAGTAGATTCTAGGCCTAGATCTCTAGACCTAGGTCAATTTCTAGTAAACTTTAATTAGATCTAGAGGGTCTAGTCATGTAACGAAGGACCTTGAGTTTGACTTAATAATACTATTTTTTAGAAAGATGTGCACCATTTCCTCTTAGGAATTCAGGCGACAATATTTGTATAACCAGGCTGGAAGGGACTCCTTAAAAAATAAAATTCAATAAAAAGAGCGAGCGAAATATTAATTTTGTTAGCACTGATCTAGATCTACATTTCTCTTAATATTGTAAACATACAGTGTAAACTGTGCTTACGCGATACCAACGAAATACAGATTTTCTGCAATGTTAACTTGTACATTTGAAGGACATTATGCGAGGGAGCGTAGCTAGCGACCGAGCGAGAAGATTTTTGCATTTGTATTACTAGTCCAAACGCTGCACTCTTGGGCCCTCCAGAGCCTAACATACCTACAAAAAAGTGTTGCAGTCTTTAGTCAGTATTTGCTATACATTTGTGTGTGTGCACTTTTTCAAATTTCCGGGGGGGGGGGGGCGATCCCCTTCCCCTAAACATCGCCGCCCCCGGTAGTAACTGATTGTATGACATTTTTACTTGCAAAATATCCAATTATCTTACATTTTGATCGATTTAATTTTTTCGAATAATCAGATGTAAGCCTCCGTGCACGAAGTAAGGTCTCGTTGTTTTTATGACCTTTTCGTGAGTTGCAGCGCGCACGCCAATCCGACATCGAATTTTAGATCGCGATATCTCCGGAATCCTTTGACGATAACTTTTTGTAGTTGCACAAATTCGTAATTAAAAACTTTGCCGTCAATTTGCTAATAATTGAAATAAATAAATTTGTGTAAAATATGGGAAATCATGGATCAAATATCACATTTTCTAATATTTTCAAAAAACTCTGCGAACTTTTGTCACTGCAGATCTTTGTGTTCATGTCGCTTTTTTAATTTTTAAGACGGAATGAACACCAAACAATGTATTAAATTGGTATTTCATGGATGTTGTTATTAGTATTGATATCATTATCTTGATTATATTTCTGACTTTTTTACCATTATTATAATATGATTATCAGGTGGGCTGTATCTAATACAGACCACCTTATAATTTTGTTAAAATTGCCTTTATTATTTATTTATTTATTTATTTATTTTTCTTAATTCTTACCACTTTTTTGTTAGCAAGATAACTTGAAAATGGATCAATCAAATAACTTGAAATTTGGCACACATATGTATAGGCATAAATTAAAATTAAAAAAACGTTTTCAACCTTGACCTTGACTGATGACGTCATCTAGGCGCCATTTTGTGAAAATCAACTCATGATCATATCTTCATAACAAAAAGTCAATTCTCATTCATATTTATCATGATCAAGTTCAATATCCGTCCGGTCAATTTCAGGTCAAAAAACGCGCGCGTGCCCGTACGTCCGCGCGCAAATTTTTTAAATGCTCAAAATCGTCTCAAATTTATTTTGCATACGTTTCAGGTCATTTAAAGCATTTTATAAAAAATCGCGCACACGCGCATGCGCGCGCGTTTTTGCGCGTAACACCATTACAAAACATAGAATCGCCATTTTTTTTTCTTTCATGATATTTCTCATATTTTTTCGAGGAATTTGATACCATGTTTATCTCTTTATGACCATTAATAACAAGATGAGCGTCGATTCAAGATAAATGTCTGTGCGCGCGAGCTCTTTTAATACATATAGACAGGCAGCTGTCTTGCTAAATTCTTCCATTTCGTGACCACCACAAAGGGTGGGCACCAAAATGTCATGAAAATAATTAAATAAATATATTATTAATACTGTTACTTTTCACAAGCTTTTCGCTTGTACGTTAATTCATAAATGAATTTTAAAGGGATAAAAATGATATCTGAATCGTATTTAACATCGTACATATAGAGCCAATCAGTATCGCCGTACTTACTTACTGGGCAATATGTGATCAATATTGACGAATCACGAACGACCATAGTAAAGTTACACATAGTAAGTCGCGTTTATTCCGTATTTATGCAGTGTACAACATGGCGTGCTCCAATGATAATAGGGACTTTTAGATTGAGTAGACGAGAACACGACGTACGCCGACTGATCATGCGTGTCAACGTACTCAACTGCCCATGTTGACTACAATTAGAAATCTTTTAGATTGCACTCGACGATATACATGCATGCAGGAAGTAACACTATGAATTTCATGACATACAAAGAAAGAGGCCAACATATACAGATCCTCATTCTACCCTCAACAATAGGCCATTTTCTTAATGTAACCAAATTTAATGCATAGGTCTTTGTGAAGTGCCTCAATACAAATTATTTCATTCACCTGATAGGAATAGTAGTATTTCAATAGTCAGAATGCAACTGCATATATTAAGTGTTGCTAGGTAGGTCAAGCCATAATGTTTGTCCAACGTGGCAACAACTAATGTATGCAGTTAGGATTCTGTCTATTGAAATACTATTATTCTTATCAGGTGAATGAAATAGTTTGTATTGAGGCGCTTCACAAAGACCTATACATTAAATTTGGTTACATTACGAAAATGGCCTATTGCTGTGGTAGAACATCCTTTCACTGCTATTATGTAAAAATGTGTAGAACAGGTGAATATGCATGTGACACTTGTTCTACACATTTTTACATAATAGCAGGGAATGGATGTTCCTTTGTCTACCTGAGGAACTGTATATTTTATGCGCACGCGGCATATACTAGTACCGTACTAGATTTAGGAAAATCAAGGTTGACGCATTCTCGATCGCCGACTGAGACGACGTGACGCATGCGCAGTGCCTTAAAATGACGTCACACGTTGCAGTCAAAGCTGTAAACGTGCAAATCTAAAAGTCCCTAACGAGTGCACTCCGGTAGACGGAGGGGAAATGTGTTTAATGTGCATTTCCCTTCCAAAAAATCTACTGTGGTACCTTTTTCGAATAAAACATGGTCACGTTTTTTATAATTCGTCGACATATGGAAGGATCTAGTAGAATGAGTATGACTGTGGCCATGGTGAAATGCCAATTCCCGTCGATGCAGGGTTTCATCAAATGTGTTGTGCCAGATTTACCGACAAGCAAAGCCAAAGGATAGAGAGCGTGACAAACAATATGAAAAAGAGAGAGAGAGAGAGCAACTTGGGGCTAGTAGGCCTAGTGGTAAGTAAGAAATAGATTATCTACAGTTATAGTTTGAAATATTCATGTAATTTTGGCCTAAAATTAGTAAAAATGTAACTAAAATAGTGCTTTTAGTGGCGCTAGTTCAGAAGTCTAGATCTAGTCTAGCCTAGAGCAGTAGGCTAGAGGGTCTATCCAAAATTTGACCCGTAACCAGGTAACTCCGGCGAGGAGTTGAGCCAAAACATACCCAAAACATACCCAAAATGAAGTAAAAATTCATCAAAATTCCAAATAAAGATCATGAGTTAAAAGTTGTTATGTTTATTACCTGTTTCGTGTCAATTTTCTTGTTATTTTTGGAGTATTTTTCGGGAAAACGTTGGTATTAGTAGATCTAGGCCTAGATCTACAATGCACATGTGTACACTTTTTCACAGGTTTTACGGCAAACTGCTGCACATTACAAGTGCAACTGATGGTAGGTTGCGGGCAAGCGCGCGCCTGTGTGAAGTTATCTACTGTAATAAGGATCTGAGAGTAGGCCTACGGTAGATAACTTTTATGTAAACTTGTGAAAAATTCTAATTTGTTTTCCTGTTGTCTCTTTTCTTTTGTTTAGCATCTACTGGTCAACCAGCCAACACCATAGACATTCTAGATGAAGACAATTAGGCCTAAAGACAATAAGGGCAGTCATCAACTCTTCAAAAAACGTAGACTAGCATGGGTATGTGTAGACCAAAAGGGGTGACAAACAAGATCGAAGAATGTACTACCAAGCATATGTGTCTTTTGTAAAAAAAGGACAAGACGATCACTTGCAGAGTATCCATAAAATGAAGAAAAGAAGGGCTGATCAAATGCTCAACCATAGAAGCAGCAAATTTACTGCAGGCAGCCAAAGACAACAAGAATACGGGACTTCTTCTGGGACTTCTTCTTCAAATCCAAGACAAGGACTGAGTGGCAATCAAAGTCCAATATCATGCCTCCTGTTATAAGGATTTTACTCTGTATTTAAGCAAGCCATCAATCACTCAAGCCATTACCACAGAAGACTCAAAGTACTCTGAAGCATACACCATATTTTGCTCTACTGTCAAAAACCAAAATAATCGATATCAAGGAAAAATGCAAGCTGTTTATTAAGCAGGTGAAGAAAACTCATGATATTGGTGCCAGTACATTACATGTACAAGACAGGCAACTTGAAGTCACACCCCATGAAAACCTTTCCCCAGTTGTGCTTTCTTCAACCACACATGGGGAGTCAAGGTCATCTTGTGTATGTGAATGACATATCTAGAGAAGTGTTGGTGGAGGATAGGAAGTTGCTTCATGAAGTAGTGTATACTGTAGCACAACTGACATATCAGAAACGACGTCAACATATGTAGCTGCTTAGCGAACTCTATCCCATGGACAGATTTGTGCTACTAGGATCAGGATGAACTGCTCTAACGTTGGTGGTCAACATGATATCGAGGATGAAGATGGAGAGTGTTGAATCAGACATTGAAGAGGACTGATCACCAGGTAACCGAGTGCCATTTGTAGCTGCTTAGAGAACGCTATCCCAAGTATGGATTTGTGTAAACGGTTCTTCATATTTTGTTTAGATATCGGCTTTCTCATTTTTGTACCGGTAATACAAAAGTGGTACACTGTAACAAAATATATAAAGAACTTGAGCAGAAAACTTGCTACATGATGACACGCCTCAAACTGTATGAAATGTCTAGGCACTCAGCTTATTTCATTCATATCCAGGAGTCCATGTGACCATAATTCCATCTATTCAAGTGTGTTAAGAAAAAGAATAGGATAACGTTCTATAGTTATTAGTACATATCTGAATATTTGAATATTCATTATTTTGATGGCGCTTCTGGTCAAGTTCTTGCATACAGTTTTTTATAAAGTTTTCCCAACATTTTGTTTGCATCTTTCCTGTAGATATGTAGTTTATATATCATAAAGTTAGAGAAAGAACTTGTCTAGCAACTTAGCAAGATATTCCACATTTTCATTCACCTTTAAGTTTTGTGGATAGCAAGGCGTAAAAGTATTGTTATTGCTGATCATTAAGGAAGCTGGACAATTTTAGCCGGTCAATTTTATTTCTTTGACCTGTCCTAGAAAATCAATAGTCATCATGTTTACAATTACAGTGAAAACTGTTTTTAACCAAGATCATTGGGTCCAGGAAATGTTGCTTGTTAAAGTAGGTACATTATTATATTACATCAGTAGCAAATATAAACAATATAAGAGAAATCATATTGGGACTGACAAAAGTAGAACTTTTGTTATCAGTGGCGTAATGAGCATAAATGAGCGGGGGGGGGGGAGGGGGGGGGGGGCAAGAGAAGGAAAATTTAAAAAAGACCTGGAAAATCATGTCTTTTCAGCAACATTTGTCAATTACTGGTATTGAATTAGAAATGAACCATGTGTGAAATTTATTTGCCCCCCCCATCAGTATGCCAGTGTTTGTTATAAATATATTTATACAGTTTCCACTGTAGTAGAACTCACATGTACAACTCACCAACTGTAAGAAAATACATGTTTTGTAAAAGGAATTACCAGAGTATCGCCCTTTTTTAAATATTTTTTATAGATGTCGTCTTTTGTTTTTGTTTCGCTGTTTTGGTTGTTTCGCTGTTTTTTTTTATTAACATGGTACATTATTGGAATCTAATGCAATACTAGTACATGTATGTCCCAATAGAGGACTACCGGTAGTCAGTTTTATTTAAACTTTGCAGAACTATATGTTTACAATATATTGCTTTTTGCATCTTTTTGAAAGAAATTATACAAATCGATTGATGATACAAGCAATACAAGATAAAAGGATTTCTGTAACTCAGTAGATGCTTTTTACCTTTTTTGATATTGATTTTTCTAATAACATGCTAAATGGAAATATAAATACAGAATAGAAAAGACATGTTCATGATATACTATCTCATAAATATGATATAATATTGATTTATAAAGTGCAGAAACTATGTTATTCTCCTGCCCTCCAAGAGCTCCTGTTATACTTAAGGTATTATAAATATTTAAATGAAAAGGTGTGCATTGTAATTGTTAGTACATGATATTAGACCTGTTGGAAAATGATTATTTTGTTTTCCTTTACATCATTATCATCAATTTCATGTCTCACATGATCAAGTTACTCATATTCTGATGCTGCAGATTGTTATCGATATTATAGAATTTGAATACAATGTCACATGTGTACATGTGTGGATACTTTAGTAATCTTATTGAAACTACTGTTAGAGACACTATGTGTTAGAGACACTATGTTTAAAGGAGAGACTTTGAAAGAGAAAGAGAGAGAGAGAGAGAGAGGAGTGTGGGGGCTATGGAAAGATACAATGCGAAAGAGGGATGAAAGAGGGAAAACACTTAAAAAAAGAAGTTGAGATGAGCGTTTATCGATGTAATAAAGGGGATAATAGTTGTTAATAATGATTATAATATCAATAGGAATGATTGCAATAATTATAATAATAATAAGATCACTATAATATATTCTTGATAATATCATTATTATATCATTTCCTTTATCATGTTCCATTAGATTTTAGTGAAATAGAATTTGAGAAGTAATGTTACCCTGTATATAAAGTAGAAACATTTGCAGTAAAGCAAGGGGAAAATACATTTTGAGTGTCCCTCGAATAGGATGTAAATCATTGTTTACATTATACTTTATTTGAAGCTAGGTTTTCAACATGGATTTACATCATATTCTCCCTCACATATCAAAAAGAAGAGTTGAAAGACACACCTTTTGTCTAATTTTCCATTTTTGGACTCAAGAGGGCGACAAACAAAATTATAAAAAACCTTAAAATCATGATAACTCATTAATTTGCAAGAATTGAGCTTGTGAAAAAATATATGTTGTTTAGAGAGTCATACTACTTCATCAAACAAAAGGAAACAAAATCCCTAGATGGTGGTTACGAAATCCAAAAAATAGACATATAAAACCTCTATGGCCTGCTGTCTAATAGCATATATGGTCAAAAACATGCCTATACAAAATCCATTATAGCTCTTTGGAATAAACCGTGACCTTCAATTTTTTTCATATTTAGATAGAGTATGAGTCGGAGATATGATTCCATGTCTCATTTGGCCATTAAGTGTATCGTGACATCATCATAATGGCCTTGGAACTCAAAATACGAATTTGCATATTATTAAGTCAGCATATTTATGTTATATTGATTGTATCTCTGTAAATATTGATCGATTTTCTTCCAAATTTCGATATGTTGTAGCTAAGACAATTCTCTACAAGCTTAGCCTTCACCATTTTTCATTTTGATCACTTCATCATAGTGGAAATTACGATTAAAGGGCACATATCAGAAATTTCTTAAGTTGCGTGTTATGCCTATGGAAGTTTAATTTCGTTCACATCATTAATCTACATGACATTTTTTTTAGCAGTATCTCGCTTTTTTTTGCTCTATTTTTTGTCAAATTTTAGTTGACCAGCCCACCTATACTTGTTCCAAACAAGTATTATATGTCTAGTTATCATTATTGTTATTGTTAGTATTGTTGCTTTTATTTGCCTCTGTAAAGATGGGATGCATAATTCACTTGCATTCTTTATTAATGTAATATCATTTCCCAATATTTGCTTTCAAGAATCACATTTTTTCCCTCATTCCTTTTAAAATATTTTTGTAGGAGTGGAGGTGATACTCTACACAAAAAGAACAACGTCCAGGTGAGTGACCTTTGCTATACGGGTGCATGCATTTCACTTTGAAATATTCAACAAAGGGATATCCTCTGAATTTTACTATTAAAGGGAATTGCAAAACAGTTGCATTTGTGTTGTTGAAATAACTCAATTAATTCTCAAAATATAAATGTAATACTTGTAAGTTCAGCTTCACTGACGTGGGATTCTGTATGTCCACACGTTTATTCTCATATTTAATTCGATGTAAATAAAAGTGACAAGTTTGTCTGTTTATATTTATTGCAGAATACTAAGCTTGAGATAGAGCAATGCCAGCTATCTACTGAGATGACCACAAAGTTGTGGTCCTGTCTCAGATCCTTCACCTCACTGAACCCTCTCAGCGTCTTAGACTCCTCTCTCAGTTTCCCTTCATCTCCTCTTGAGCTTCCATCCGTCACAAGGCTATCAGCTAAGAGAGTGACGTCACAAAGCTATGAAGGTCTGCTCTCATCGCTTCCTGGCTTGAGAGTGATCGGTATCACTATCGATGATGCAGAGAGAGACATACCTCAGATCACGGCTTGTCTTCGTCGGACCGGAGGACAGCAGCTCACACGCATCGACCTTATAGCACCGCCATCACTCCCATCAGAGAAGCAGAGTGTATCGAGAGAGACGATGAGAGGACTGGGTCTTCTGATCAGAGAACAAACCAAGAACCTGCAGTGGCTAGATCTGACCAGAGTGAAGTGCACAGACAAGGAAGACTTGGTTTACCTCATCGAGTGCTGCAGACATGTGAAGACGATGTCAAATCTGTGGTAGGTTCTTGTTCAAATCTTGTATAAAATAGATTACAATCCTACTAGACGATCCTGTTTAGTTAGTCTGCCGTGAGAAAGCATAATGATACGAATGC
The DNA here is from genome assembly GCA_035222895.1 of Strongylocentrotus droebachiensis. Classification (NCBI taxonomy): domain Eukaryota; kingdom Metazoa; phylum Echinodermata; class Echinoidea; order Camarodonta; family Strongylocentrotidae; genus Strongylocentrotus; species Strongylocentrotus droebachiensis. Next base: position 59,762 of record JAVYIG010010051.1, on the reverse strand, counting down.
GTGAAAGGATGCAAAGGTTAAAACGTGGGTATAACCTCCAAGTTTTTGACTGAAAGTTAGGATTGGTTTTGTTTAATTATCGCTCTCAATTGTTATTTTAGAATTTTCAATGTAGGTCTACAGTTGCAATGAATATAATTTGAATACCTGTATTGTTGCATGTATTAGTATGAATCGTAGGAAGCTAAAATAATGTAGGGTCTATAATAGTCCATTTTGACTTTAAACAAAATCATATGCTGATAAAATAAATTATCATTATACATTTTCATTATTAGTTTTTATCATTGTTATAACTTCTAGGTCTAGTTTATAATTGTTATTATTTTTAATATTATTTTTGTTGCCACTACTATCATCATTATTATCATTTATTATTGCGTTTACTATCATTATCAATATTTCGGGTTGCATTAGCCTTTTTTTTTAAAGCAGAATGGCGAATCGCCGAATACAACGAATTTAAAAGTTTCGTGCTCTGCAAGGAACCGTTAAAGGCAAACTGTCCTTTTTTTTAAAATAATTCTAGATCGTTTTTCGGATGCATCGTCTAAGCCTAGGAACTTCAAGTTTCATGAGGTGCCCCCCAACCCCCCCCCCCCCCCCTCACAGCCTACATGTACGTCAGCTCTTACTCTTCGACTCAGATTTTGTGAATTTGTGAAGCTTAAACAATGCCAAGCTGGGGAAATTTAACTAATTTTCCCGGTTTTTTAAGGCCGAATCACTTTTGGCTTGAAACTGATGTTCGTTAGCTGAACTTTTCCTCGAATCAAATTTTTAGCTGGAATTGATTTTGATGAATTTAAGGTTAAATGTAAGCTAGTCGATGTTGGGTCAATCAACCACAAAATTGCGTCGCTAAACCACTGCAAGAGAGGTCCTCAAAAAGTAAGTAAATTCCGTTTTCTTCAAAAAAAAATCATTCTGTTGACAACTAAATTGTTATTTTGTTAGAAGGAAAGTATTCCTCTCATTTTTAACCGAACGATATTTCAAATAAATATCAACTAAAAGCATTCCCCAAGTGCGATAAACTTAGATCTAGAGTAGAGGCTCCGGTTTGCGGCATAGCCCGGTTTGCGGCCCTCGGTCAAGGTCAAAGTAATTAGTATATGCAAATTAGTTATATGCGCTTAAAAAATTACCCCTGGATTCCCAGGTAAGTATGCTTTGCCGAAATACATCGACAGTACAAGTACTTGCCGTACGGATTCTCCGCTGACGCCGACGGAAATCTACGTCACCAGTCGCCGATAAGAAAATCAGCAGGTGCTAACCGGTGAGTTAAGAGATTGAGACATAACTAGATCAATATTGTAGCTCTATTCGTCCGATTGGAGGTGAAATTTGGTGTTGATGTGAGAGTATGTTGGCTGTGGTCCGTTCTGTATCGCAGACATTTTGATAATGCCGCCGCAGAGCTAGTTAAGGGGGTGGCCATGTAGCTATGACGTATTTGGTGGCCACGCCCTACGTGCGGCCGGGGGCGCTAATACACGTATAAAATGCGGGTTTGTGTGTAACGTGGTGTTGCGTTCAGAGCACGTCTACGTCGTTGATTAAATCATTGGTTCTGGTAGATTTTACGGGTTTCTGCATTTCATTAGTTGTTTTTATTGAGTTCGTTAGTTCAAAATATAAAATTTGATATCATTTTAAAGTTATTTAGCTGGTGTTTGTCGCAAATAGGCGTGAACGTTGTATGTTGAAAAGTATAATGAACCGAGGTGTGTACCCTCTAGTTTCTAGTAGTTCGCACCCCTTTCCTCCGTAATTTATTCTAGTCGGGAGGTACCATTCAAGGAAAAGGTGAATTTGTTTCAAACTTAATAAATTTACCGTAACAAGAGATAGACAATTATTACTTGGCTCACCCGTAGTAGTTTGGTACATGCTTTGATCGTGACGTGGCATATAGCTTTGTGACGTACTGTAGATGTATCGTAGCGCACTAATTGAAAGAAAGCAACAGGTGCATCGATCTCGATCTATACTAGTAGGTCACGTCTCGATCTCGAACATACGTTATCAAAAATGAAAATACTTTGAATGGATGAAATTATCATAACCTTACGTTGAATATTTAATTATATTAACAATATGATAAGGATAGTTTGATACATCTAGACTCTAGATCTAATTGTATTTTGTAGTTCAGTAATGTCTTTTTTAATGGGAAATGGAATAAAGATTCATTGATTCTTTTTTAATGATATTGTAGGCCTATGTCGTGGCAGCTGATAGCTATGACTATATTTTGTAGTCTCCTAATATTTTCTTTCTGTTTCGATATTTCAAAAGCTGCTTAATAATGGATGGTAATGAAAATAATGGTATGATGACATTAAGTTCTAGAAATGCTTCACCTAATCTGCATCTAGTTTTCTGTTAATACATTTTCTCCTATTTTCCTCATTAACAGAAAATGCCTGCAAGAAGAAAGTATACAGGGGCCTCACTGGCGGAGGCTGTAAATAGAGTTAGATTGGGCGAGCTATCCCAGAGACAGGCTTCCGCACAATATGGAATACCGAGGGCAACAATCTTTGATAAGATATCAGGTCGACGACCCCCTGAGATGTGTGCCATGGGGCCATCCCCCTACCTGACCATGGCCGAGGAAGCGAAAATTGCCACCTGGGCAATTCAGATGTCGAGAATTGGCTATGGTAGGACCAAGCCCCAAATATTGCAGGTAATAAGATACATAAAAAATACAGTAGACCTATATACTTTTATTTTACTTGATGATATAAAACAATTCCACAATCGTGTTTTAACTGTGACTTTATAGAAGAAAATATAAAAAAGCTTTATTCTGATTTAGATTGAAGATTCGTATGGAAATTATTTAAATTTATTCCAACAAATTGCTCATTTCACTTATTGAATTAATTACATCATTAAACATTGATTCATATTACGATTTTCCTTTTTCTCCTTTTCCTTTTCTTCACCTCATGCAGATGGCCCAGCGGATCATCCGGGATGATGGGAGACCCAACCCGTTTAAGGACGACAAGCCGGGGAAGAATTGGTTCAGTCGTTTTATGACTAGAAACCCCACCCTTTCCCTGAGGACCCCCCAAGCTCTAGGGCAGGAGAGGGCAGTCCTCACCCCTCAGAAAATTGACAAGTGGTTCGAGGGACTGCACCAATACATGGTGGAGAAGAATGCAGTGAGCATCCTATCATGCCCGGACAGAATCTGGAACGCTGATGAAAGTGGCTTCGCTCTATCGCCGACGGGAGACAGGGTCATCGGGATGCGAGGGGCGAAGTTTGTGTATTCGTTTTCGTCGACCACCAAGACCAATTTGAGTACGCTAGAGGCAGCATCGGCCAGTGGCATCTTTTGTCCCCCGTTCATCATCTACCCGGGGAAGAGGGTCTCCCGGAACTGGAAGCCAATGGAAGGAGCACCGGAAAGCTGGTTGTTCGGCTTCAGTGAGAGTGGATGGATGAACTCCGAGCTGTTCTATTCATGGCTCGCCAACCATTTTCATCCATTCCTACTGAGCCGTGGAACCCACTTTCCTGTGCTCCTTCTTGTGGATGGTCACGCCAGCCACGTCGACCTGCATGTAGCGGAGTTTTGCCAGCATAACAATATAATTTTGTACAGGTTACAGGCACACGCGAGCCACATCATCCAGCCGCTAGACCTGTCCGTCTTTGGGCCTCTGAAGAAGGCATACAAGAAGAGAGAAGGGGAGTGGAAGGATGCCCATCCTGGTCAGTTCGTCACCAAGGCATTCTTTGCCGGCGTGTTCGCCAATGCATGGGCGGACATTAAACCAGAGTTGGCCACGGCAGGCTTCAGAGCGGCAGGCATATATCCTTTCACACGTGGATATTGCCGGGACAAACTTGCCCCGTCGCAGGTGTTTACCACCCAAGCTCCACCAGCCGCCCCACCAGCCACCCCACCAGCCGCTCCAGCACTACCACCAGCCGCCCCAGCACTACCACCAGCCGCCCCAGCACCACCACCAGCCGCCCCAGCACCACCACCAGCCGCCCCAGCACCACCACCAGCCGCCCCAGCACCACCACCAGCCGCCCCAGCACCACCACCAGCCGCTCCAGCACCACCACCAGCCGCCCCAGCACCACCACCAGCCGCCCCAGTCATTCCAGCACCGCCACCCGCCCAAGAAGAACCATCAACCTCAACCGCCATGCCAATAAGACCCAGCACTGCGTATCAATATCGGCCACCCACCTACGTGTCCCCAGCCTTCGACAAGTATCTCAAGTTTCCCGAGGCAGTGAGGAGTGCCCCAAAGAGGAAGACCGGGGATGAGCTGCCGAACGCCATCTCCGGTCTAGACTGGATCAGGTACCAGACAAAGAGGCGAAGCGACAAGGAGGCTGAAGAGGAAAGGAAGAAGAAGAAAAGGGAAGAAAGGGAAGCTAAGAAGGCAGAGAAGGAGAAGGAGAAGCTAGAGAAGAAGAAGAAGGGAGGGAAGAGATCGAGGAAGGTGCAATTAAGGGAAGAAGAAGTCGACGAGATGGTTTGCAGCGAGTGCCAGGACGATTTCGACGATGAAGACAGCAACAACTGTGTAGGGTGCAACTACTGCCCACGGTGGTTTCACGTTGAGTGCACGGAGTTAATTGGGCTAAATATAGAGGAAGTTGAAGCAACCGATTTTAAATGCGGGGTTTGCGATGAAGAGTAATTTTACGTTTTTAATAATTTGTATTGTTTAATGAATCTTCCGTCCATTTATTTCTTCCTTTTTTAAATCAAGCGGGTATTTTAAGCACTGATGTGGTTGCAGCCTGCACAGTTGTCGTTGTCTTCATTGTCGAAATCATCCAGCACTCGTTACAAACCATCTCGTCGACTTCGTCGTTGTCGAAATCTGTTTTGCTCTCCTTATTCTCCATTATACTTCCCAACTGTTGACGTTGTAAAACCTTTGTTTTTATACCTATTTATTTTGTATAACTTAGTTTATTTTCGACAAAAATAGCCTATTTTACATGTAGGTCTCATTCCGTATTTTATTTGTGCAATGCAGTAGTTTCGTACCTCAACCTGTTCAAGTGCAATTTATTTGATTTGATGTACCTGTAAATTGATTCCTTTCATATATCTAAATATTATGTTGCATATTTTATTGACAGTTTATGAATTTCCTTCATTTTAATTTCACTGCCTATTATTCATTCTGTTATATTTCATTTTACATCATACCAAAGGTCCAATTGTATAGGACTTTCGTCACACTTGTGTAAAATAATTTTGTTTAATTTTACATCATATCGAAAGTCAATTACTAATTCATGAATGTTCAAGAAACTTGTGTTTCTACTCGCACACAAAGAGAGAGAGAGAGATAAATAGATCAGCATGAGAACAAAAAGAAGGAAAAAGTAAATAAAATGATTTTGGATTTCAACCAAAATCAAGTTTGTTCATCATGAATTCAGAGTCTTAGAAATTATCTTTATTTATTTCGTTCGAATATTGGGTGATTACTTTGATTGAAATGTATGTAAAGTGATAAACGAGAAAGCGCTGAGAGAAGTTGAGGGGGGGGGGGGGGAGATTGAGAGAGAGAGAGAGTGTGTGTGTGTGTGTATACGTGTGTGAGAGATAATAGAAGATAGAGAAAAAATAGAAAGAGAATTAAGGAATGTAAGGATTTTAGTTGAGGGAGAGATAAGAGTAGCCGTGAATTGAAAGAGGGACCCAATGAATGAACAAAGCTTTTACATTGAGACTCGGCTGATAATTTATTGAACAGATTTAAATGCAACAAAATAATCAAGCATGCATGTAGATCGACACAGATAAACTATAAAGTTTACAAGGAAAAAAAAGGGCATGCTAAAATTAATTAAAACCAGAATATTTACATTAAATTATTTCTTTAAAATGCCATGCAAACAAAAAATGAAGATATAAGCATTCAGTAAATGATAGACTTATTTCTAAACAACAACAATGAGTTCGGGAAGGAAGAAACACTAACAAAAATCGGGGCATTATGACGTAAAGAGGTTATACATCTGTCCTACATTTTCTGGGTCGGGATATACCTGGACAGGATGAAAAGAATATGAAGGTTAAATGCCTATTCATGAATCAAAATGATTTCTTAATTGAAGATAAATAAATATAACAGAAGGAAATACATGCTTAAAGTATAAAATAATATGAAAAGACCAATATTCTCTAATATTTACAGCCAAATTATACTTAAACAGCGCACCGGCAACGCACTGCCGCAAACCGGGTTACGCACGGCCGCAAACCGGGCAACTTTTACGTCTTCTAAAGTGGACAGTACTGACCACGCTGTGGGTCAGTTACGTTATTTGTGCCTTCTATTTAATAACTAAATATATGAACTCTCCATTGACGGTATTGAAGCATTCTGTGAGTAATTGCATAAAAAATAAAATCGGCAATTCCCACTGGACGGCCGCACACCGGAGCCGCTACTCTAAGTGAAGATGGACGAATTGCACCGGTTCATGCATTTCCGTCCCATTCATATTAAATGCATGCATGTCCAACTGTACTTGTCTGAAAACGTTAAATATTTGGTAAGGACAGGTCCAAATTCATTAAGAAATATACTGTATTCTTGAATTTGATAACAAAATCAGTCTAGGCCTACCACGGGTTTAGGAATCATCGCGTTGTATGGTTGATGATAAGTCTAGGTCTAGACTAGACTAGGGTCTAGACTAGGCCTAGAATCTAGTGCTTATTATTGTAGATGTAGGCTTAGTCTAGATCTAGGCCTAGATTCCAAATTATCTACTTTGTTTTTTGCCGGTATATAGACTCTAGTCTAGGCAGTGCGGTACACATTGTTTCATGTTGATAATAACAATCAACAATACCATTTTTTAACCTGTCATGAAAGAAAATTGGACTCCACAGTGTCAGACCCAAGACCAAGTTAGATCTTGATTAAGATCTTAGTGTAGATTTAGTCTACATGATACTAGATCTAGGGTAGATGTCTACCTAGTCTCTACATTGCACCCTTTGTGCAGGACTAACTTAAATCAGTTAGAAGTTGGAGTTCGTCCCTTAGTCCTTGATCTAGACTAGAGTCTACTTGTATTTTTGGGAGATCTAAATTGACAGGAGTTAGACCTAGATCTAATCTAGGCCTACATATAACATGTTAGCCTTTAGACTACATTTAAATGTAGATTGTTATGTAGTAGGCTCATGAGTCATGTATCGAACTCAATATTTTGTTTTCATTAATTTCATTTTCTTCAGAGTCGGAGATCGAGTGGACCTGGACTCTTGAGTCATATCCAAGAAAAAGACCTCTAGACCTAGCCTAAGACTTCTCTCCCACCGAGTCTTCAACGTCTTGGAGTAACTTCTCACCTTGGCCCCGATAAAAGGGTTTGAATCTGCATAATGTAATCTGATTCAAGGTGCACTGCAAGATCCTACCGTCCTAAGTGGCCTTTTGATGCGATCTTCTTAGCAAAGTTTGAACACCGACATTACAATAAGGGTGAGGTTTTTTGTCTTCTTCTTCTAGACCTACATGTACATACAACAAAGTTTTACATAGTGTAGATATTCATTTATGATAAAGGGTTAAGATGCCGGATATTAGATGCTACAATAACAAACTGAACATTCTGTGTTCTTAATTTAAGAGGAAGCCAACCATTACAGGTCAAAAACATAGATAAATTACTAAATCAGCCAAATTTTGATCAATATTGTTCATAGAATAGGGCAGCAATTAAAGTATAAATATTTGATTGGAGAAACTCTAACGAGCATATGTACGATGTAAGTTGCTTTCTGTTTGTTATATACCATTTAAGGTAAATATTTACCTTCTATTCCCCAGAGGGTAATTTTAATCAATTCTCTGTAGACTCTACAATAGGATTTGGTTCAAGATCAGAGTATCCAAGATTAAGATAAGACTGTTGTAGAGTCAGATTACAAATGAAAGCTCAAGTTCGAGGTCAACACATTCAAGATTAAGATTTTAAAGAAATGTTTGGGATCAAAATCAAAATCAAGAAGAGTCCAAAATGTTTATTATAACAAAAAAGGTTCCAAGTTCCATAGTCCAATTGATACAATTATCACATTTTCCAAAACTTTCAATGTGGTTAGTGACATAGTGGTTTGACCCTAACACATTTAAATTACAATTATAATCACTGATGAAAATGTATTTTTGTTCAGTTGAACACATTAGATTAGGTAAAGTGACAACTATTATTATGAGAAGTATTTTCGCTCTCTTTATGGTATATGTATTTCTCTGTTTCAAATCTTAGGTTGCAAAGTAAAGATCTGTGGCATCTACATGAAACGCAAACTCATGGCATCTGGACTTTCATACCTAAGGTCTTGTCCATCTCTTCAAGTTGAAAAGGTAAGCGGTATCAGTTAACATAATTGATCGTTTTAGTATGTTTTGTACCTCTCATCATTGCCACGCCCCTACAGCAATCAATAAGCAAGACAATTTGAAAAAAAATTAAGTACATTTCTCATAGTCCTTGTCAGAGGTCTAATTCCGATCTTACCCAATCTATTGTATCAAACATACACAAATGGTAATGAATTTTTTTTTCTTCAAAAGCCTAAAAATAAATACTTTGTTATCTTTTCTAAATAAAACTGCTTTTGTATCAATATTTATAAAAAATATATATATCATCTTTCTACTTGATGTATTTTCCAATAAAAGACATTGACATGACTAGAAATACAAAAGTTGTAGACACTTTTCCTCGAATCAAATTTTTAGCTGGAATTGATTTTGATGAATTTAAGGTTAAATGTAAGCTAGTCGATGTTGGGTCAATCAACCACAAAATTGCGTCGCTAAACCACTGCAAGAGAGGTCCTCAAAAAGTAAGTAAATTCCGTTTTCTTCAAAAAAAAATCATTCTGTTGACAACTAAATTGTTATTTTGTTAGAAGGAAAGTATTCCTCTCATTTTTAACCGAACGATATTTCAAATAAATATCAACTAAAAGCATTCCCCAAGTGCGATAAACTTAGATCTAAGTGAAGATGGACGAATTGCACCGGTTCATGCATTTCCGTCCCATTCATATTAAATGCATGCATGTCCAACTGTACTTGTCTGAAAACGTTAAATATTTGGTAAGGACAGGTCCAAATTCATTAAGAAATATACTGTATTCTTGAATTTGATAACAAAATCAGTCTAGGCCTACCACGGGTTTAGGAATCATCGCGTTGTATGGTTGATGATAAGTCTAGGTCTAGACTAGACTAGACTAGGCCTAGAATCTAGTGCTTATTATTGTAGATGTAGGCTTAGTCTAGATCTAGGCCTAGATTCCAAATTATCTACTTTGTTTTTTGCCGGTATATAGACTCTAGTCTAGGCAGTGCGGTACACATTGTTTCATGTTGATAATAACAATCAACAATACCATTTTTTAACCTGTCATGAAAGAAAATTGGACTCCACAGTGTCAGACCCAAGACCAAGTTAGATCTTGATTAAGATCTTAGTGTAGATTTAGTCTACATGATACTAGATCTAGGGTAGATGTCTACCTAGTCTCTACATTGCACCCTTTGTGCAGGACTAACTTAAATCAGTTAGAAGTTGGAGTTCGTCCCTTAGTCCTTGATCTAGACTAGAGTCTACTTGTATTTTTGGGAGATCTAAATTGACAGGAGTTAGACCTAGATCTAATCTAGGCCTACATATAACATGTTAGCCTTTAGACTACATTTAAATGTAGATTGTTATGTAGTAGGCTCATGAGTCATGTATCGAACTCAATATTTTGTTTTCATTAATTTCATTTTCTTCAGAGTCGGAGATCGAGTGGACCTGGACTCTTGAGTCATATCCAAGAAAAAGACCTCTAGACCTAGCCTAAGACTTCTCTCCCACCGAGTCTTCAACGTCTTGGAGTAACTTCTCACCTTGGCCCCGATAAAAGGGTTTGAATCTGCATAATGTAATCTGATTCAAGGTGCACTGCAAGATCCTACCGTCCTAAGTGGCCTTTTGATGCGATCTTCTTAGCAAAGTTTGAACACCGACATTACAATAAGGGTGAGGTTTTTTGTCTTCTTCTTCTAGACCTACATGTACATACAACAAAGTTTTACATAGTGTAGATATTCATTTATGATAAAGGGTTAAGATGCCGGATATTAGATGCTACAATAACAAACTGAACATTCTGTGTTCTTAATTTAAGAGGAAGCCAACCATTACAGGTCAAAAACATAGATAAATTACTAAATCAGCCAAATTTTGATCAATATTGTTCATAGAATAGGGCAGCAATTAAAGTATAAATATTTGATTGGAGAAACTCTAACGAGCATATGTACGATGTAAGTTGCTTTCTGTTTGTTATATACCATTTAAGGTAAATATTTACCTTCTATTCCCCAGAGGGTAATTTTAATCAATTCTCTGTAGACTCTACAATAGGATTTGGTTCAAGATCAGAGTATCCAAGATTAAGATAAGACTGTTGTAGAGTCAGATTACAAATGAAAGCTCAAGTTCGAGGTCAACACATTCAAGATTAAGATTTTAAAGAAATGTTTGGGATCAAAATCAAAATCAAGAAGAGTCCAAAATGTTTATTATAACAAAAAAGGTTCCAAGTTCCATAGTCCAATTGATACAATTATCACATTTTCCAAAACTTTCAATGTGGTTAGTGACATAGTGGTTTGACCCTAACACATTTAAATTACAATTATAATCACTGATGAAAATGTATTTTTGTTCAGTTGAACACATTAGATTAGGTAAAGTGACAACTATTATTATGAGAAGTATTTTCGCTCTCTTTATGGTATATGTATTTCTCTGTTTCAAATCTTAGGTTGCAAAGTAAAGATCTGTGGCATCTACATGAAACGCAAACTCATGGCATCTGGACTTTCATACCTAAGGTCTTGTCCATCTCTTCAAGTTGAAAAGGTAAGCGGTATCAGTTAACATAATTGATCGTTTTAGTATGTTTTGTACCTCTCATCATTGCCACGCCCCTACAGCAATCAATAAGCAAGACAATTTGAAAAAAAATTAAGTACATTTCTCATAGTCCTTGTCAGAGGTCTAATTCCGATCTTACCCAATCTATTGTATCAAACATACACAAATGGTAATGAATTTTTTTTTCTTCAAAAGCCTAAAAATAAATACTTTGTTATCTTTTCTAAATAAAACTGCTTTTGTATCAATATTTATAAAAAATATATATATCATCTTTCTACTTGATGTATTTTCCAATAAAAGACATTGACATGACTAGAAATACAAAAGTTGTAGACAGATTGAAAAATTACACTAGTATTTATTAATATTTGTATTACATAACTTTCAATTTCAATTTCTAGACTGCAGAGCTTGAATCCCCTGCAACATTATGCTTTATATGAAACATCAGCCAGCCTACAGATACAAGCTCCCTTTCCAGCTCTAAGCAAGAGGGACCACAATGCTAAACAGATCGTGGACTGGTCGCTTTCTCATTTAACTACGACTTCCAGTGAAACAGATTATCAAACTAACTCGTCTGAAGATATTGAAAGTGCTCCAGTCCGTGTACTAAAATTTGACATTGAGTATGAGAATATTGGTAAGATTTCATCAAGTAATATTTTAAAGGAACACTCTTAACTTTCTTGCTTTCTCAATCTTCATATAAACATATAATTATCTTGTTTACACTTTAGCAACCCTTCACAAGGTCTAAACAGCACCAGACAGAGGGGAGCGTATTATCTTGTTTACTCTTTAGCAACCCTTCACAAGGTCCATTTAGTAACAGCACCAGACAGAAGAGAGGAGAGAGAGACTGGTGCACTTTTAATATATTCAGATGAGTTCATTTGAAAATCTGTTTCACTGGAAGTCGAAGTTAAATGAGAAAGCGACCAGTCCTCTTGCTAAACATTTTCAATGATACTTCCAATAATTTTATTTTTTTAAATAGAATTGTAGAATCTTGCTTAAGAAAAAAACAATTACAGTTGAAAGATAAAACTAAAGTTCTTATCCAAATTAAAGTTTAATATCTTGCTGTTTTTTAAAGTGTTGTTACTGATCTATAAATCTATGATTCTGTAATGGAGGTTATTGTTTCTAAATTTTCATTCCATAGATAATTATCTGTTCATGGTGATGAATCTTAAAATATCAATTTGGTAATTTCAAAGAAGCAAATTCATCTGAGCTGCAGTGGACAAATTTGAGGACCTATTTTGAACTTTTCCTAGAGGTTCTGTTGGCATGACACTGTGTCGATAATTACCTGTTTATGCCTCAACTGTATATTCTTATTCTTTGCATAAGAACAAATTCAAAAGAAACAACCGAACATTGTGATTGCAGTGAAAACAGACTTGTCCGGCAGGAAATAATATATCAACTCGGATTTATGTTGTCCTTAGAAATCGTTCAAAGCTGATAGGAAAAAAATGATAATTAACTTCATATAGACGAACTGTTGTATCAAGAAAAACATTTTAACCATCTGAATGTCCTTTAACATGACAATGTGTATAACCTTTTATATAGACCAATCCTAAACACAAATGTAACTCTTTTAATCTCCACCAATTTACATCGACTAGACAGTGGCAGATATTACTACAATAGTTTTAACAATTTGCTATCACTTTAATAGCAGTAATTTTATTTGTGTCATTGAAAATATTCTTATTTTATCCCTTGAATTAATTTGCTTTTGCTCATCATATAACAAATGTGGATTTTCTTGCAATAAAGCAAACAAATAAGGATTAGACTTTAAAGCTTGAAAATCTGTGTAAATTCTTTTTTGTATTTGAGCAATGTACTGTTTGTCATTTAAAAAGAAAAACGGGTTTGGGCAAAGAAAGAATGGATGAGATTGGACGTTAACGCATGGTAGTAATTATAAAATGATGTGATTCAATGATGGTGTGTTTGTTTGATAGGGAGTATTCAAATAACCTAGCAATGCTTTTGTTAGAAGCCAGTTTTTATGGTAATTATGGTAATTAATGGCCCAAAATAGGCTATTAATTTTGTACAGAATTCTCCTTTTGCTAATACATTCCCAAATTGAAGTTGGCTGTCATCTACGCCATTCAAGTAAATCAATGCTGAACATTTTGGATTGCTAGGATATTTTTTTCTTCTTTTTTTTGTCTCGCCTGCGTAGCAACAAAGCGAGATATAGGCGCCGCTTTTCTGGTGACGGCGACGGCGGCCGCGGCGGCGTCAACATCAAAAACTTAACCTAAGGTTAAGTTTTTGAATTTTTGATATAATTTTAAATGTGTAAGTCCTTAGTCAATGAAACTTGGACTATAGAGTTATTAAGTATCCCCAATCATGTGAGTTGAATTTCAGGTCAAAAAGTAAAGGTCAAAATTCATTTCAGGTCAACAGACTTAGACTATGTTGTGGCATCATTATCGAAAACTTAACCTAAGGTTAAGTTTTTGAATTGTTGATATAATTTTGAAAGTATAAGTTCTTAGTCAATGAAACTTGGACTATTGGGTAATCAAGTATCCCCAATCATTTAAGTAGAATTCAGGTCACTAAGTTAAGGTCAAAGGTCATTTAAGGTCAACAAACTTAGATTTTTTTTTGCGGCATCAACATCAAGATTTTGAATTTTTAACATATTTTCAAAAGTGTTTGTTCAAATTCCATGAAACTTGTACCCAAGAGTTATCAAGTATCACAAGTCATATGACACAAATTCCAGGTCACAAGGTCAAAGGTCATTTTGGGTCAGTAGACTTGAATTATGTTTTCACAACTTAATACGAGAATAAATGAATCCATTTTTCTTATTTGTTCATGATTCTTACATATTCACTTCAAAATGCTGATTATATTTAGAGGATTTCATTTTTTGGGGCCTGCTAATGGGCCACCCTACCTATAAATAATGTTCCAACCTCAATTGTTCATCTTATCGAATTGCGTAATGCAGGCGAGACCGCCGAGAGCGTTTCCCTTGTTCTTTTTTAAATGGGTTGCTCTCTCAGTATTGAACATGTTTTCCTGAGAGGCCCTGTACAGATTATAAGTTGAAAATACAGAGGAAATTGTACAAAGTTTAATTACACATTACCTATCATGTTATTGATTATTTTTTTCCTTCGTTTTTAAACATGATATAAACACACACAAAAAAAAATAACTTGACCAGGTTATAGAGCAAAATAACATACTTCCTTTCGAATCGATAAAAACAAAATTAAAGCGGGAAAGCTTAAAAGAACAGTCTCTGGGAGAAAAAAAATGATAACATGTATTTTAAAATTGATTTTAAAGCTTAAATCTGTTGTTTTTCATTATGAAACAGGCCCTAAAATCGAAGTAAATTTAAGGCCCTTAAAATTGATCTGATTAATTTTGATATCAATTTTAAGGCCTCATGAAACACCCCCCTGATCTTTCCCCTTCCCTCTCCACCTTCCGGAGTTTATATTTTTTTGTCGCTAAACAAATTAAATGAGGCCTACAAAATTAAATCGTTCATGAGAAGAAAAAAAATCAGATATTTTAATCCCAACATGAAAATACTAAGAGTATCATATTTTATCGCATTCTCTTTCTGTTTATCTTTCTTAATTTATCGGTTGTTTGTATGTCTCTCTACTTTATGTATTCCTCTTTCTTTCTCCTTATATATCCCCCCCCCCCTCTTTATCGCGCTCTCTCTCTCTCTGTCTGCTTCTTTCTCTTTACTCTAACTTCCAGCGCATCTTACCTCCATCACTCTGTTTTCTAAACATAGGTTATGGGGCTGTGGAACTGAAGAGGGCGGCAGACTGGAATCTCATCTCAAAGGTCTTCGAGCATTATCAAGAGGCAACCTCACTGTGTCGCTTTTACATGTAAGTATCGCTCCACGTTGTGTGCACTGTACACGTTCACTATTTCTTATTTTCATCTGTATTACAACCGCCATGACGCTAATCATGTTCTGTATTATCGTTTTTAATATTCAATTTCGAAATTTATTTCCATTTTAGGCCCACTTTCTTTTAAACGTTTTTCAAGTGTTATTTTTTTCTGCAAAATTCTCCTATTTTGCTTGGTAAGTTTTTCAAACTGTTTCTTTATATTTTGATTTCTCGTTTCAGACTCTTTTGTCTCTGCCCCGGGTCTCTGTCTCAAATGTTCTCGATTGTTATCCCATTTCCTAGAAACCAGCTCTAAGACAATCACCCCCTGGGCAATCACCTCTCCCCCCCCCCCCGCAAATTACCAACGGGACAAAAAAAAAAGGACATTTATAATATTAATAATAGTTAGTTCTTATAAAGCTTTTCAGGACCGAAGGCCTTCTCAAAGTGCTCTACAGATATATAAAATATTACCCCCGTGGACAACCCCCCCCCCCCCCCCCACAAATTAAAACCAACTTTAATATTATGGGTGGACTTCCCTTTTAATGAACGGGGGGGGGGGGGGAGGGGGTTGTTGTCCTTGAGGCGTCATTTTCTTGGGGGGGGGGGGGGTATTGTCCTTCGGGGTAGTTTTCCGGGGGTGACTGCCCAGGGGGTAATTGTCCTGATACAAAATGCTTAACAGAATATCGAAACGTTGCTAAATAGCATTATTTAACTGTTTATATATATTCTTCTCACCCATGTGTTTCTATCACTTTTCACATGTAGTTCATTTTGGTTTCCTCTGTCTAGATTGCACTTCTTGATTTTTGTCTCGATATTTCTTGTTTCGATGCTATGATTTTCAGTATGATTTATTATCTTTTTCCTTGCATGCAATTGAGAGTTTTCTTTCTGTAATCACTTCATTGTTCGGCTCTTCGTTAGTGTATTTTATTGCGTATCCGGACACCTACCCCTAGGACAAGTACCCCCTAGAACAACTACCCTAGGATAGTTGTTCGGGGGGGGGGGGTAGTTGTCCTAGAGGATGGTTGTCGTAGGGGGTAGTTGACTGGGGTAGTTGTCCGGGGGGCAGAACCACCGGAAACTCAGGGGTTTTAGGAAAGAAACTACGGTCAGATGAGTATCCATGGGCCCGCCTTAGGGTCCGTGGTGGGGTCCAGGGGGCAGAGCTCCCGGAAGCTCAGGGGTTTTAGACATTTAACTACGGTCAGATGAGCATATTTTTATACCTTATTTGTGACACTGGCAGGTCACCGATTGGCGTCGGGTCAAGAGGGCGGAGCCCCCAGAAGGTCTAGGGTTTTAGGCATTAAATGACGGTCAGATGAGCATCCAGGGGCCCGCCTGAGGGTCCTTGGTGGGGTCCAGGGGGCAGAGGTGGGAGCCCCCGGAAGCCCAGGGGTTTCATGCATTTAAATACGGTCAGATGAGCATATTTTTATACCTCGTTTATGACACTAGCAGGTCACTATTCTTTCTTTCTATTTCTCTTTAGCATACTTTTTCATAAAAGTTAGGGGGGGGCTCGAGCCCCCCGGAGCCCCGCCGTTTTGCGGGCTCTGGCACGTAGGCTATTAAATAACTGTTTTGTTTTAACCTGACTGTAAATTTAGGGATTTGTCATTTTCCAACAAACGCATATGAAGTATAATTTACAGAAAAGTAAGATAAAATCCCGGAAAAATCATGTCATTTCAGCAATATTTGTAAATCACTGGAATTAGAAATAAACCAGGTTTGAACTTTTTTTGGGTGGCATACTACATATAAAGACTGGTTTAAACAATCAACCTACTGCAGGCTAAACAATCCAAAATATGCGTTAATGACTATGTTGTGGTATATGACAATGTCAACAAATTGTATTGTTCGCGTTAATGTTAACCTTTGTAGGTGCCCCTTTTCCCCGGAGAGTTTCCTATATAGTAGTGTCACCCCCCCCCCCCTCCATAGTGAAGACGTCCCACCGCCTTGCTTTCATTAATACTCGTTTTCAATTTCCGCTTTTCTTGTTCATGTTCCTAAAATCAAATAAGAATGCCCTTGTCTCTCCAGTTTTGTTATGTTCGTCGTATGCCTCTTCTAAAGTCTCTGAACATTTGTTTTAATTATTCGTTAGGTTAAGCAGTCACGTAAATATTGTGCTACCTCGAGCACGCACGTGCCATCATCGCATTAGGGAGAGAAGAAAGAAAAAAGATTACGAAAATGAGAGTGTAAAGAAGGAGGAAGATGAAAAAGAAGAAAAAGAAGAATAAGAAGAACCTTCTCCATCCTCCCCTAGTCAATGGCATTGTTAAATATTTATTTCATCCACCAAGTAAGAGTGGTGTGAGTCCCACAATGTGCCTAGACCCAAACCGGGCCACTGGAGTAATATAGGCCCTGTGTTTCCGCATGGCGTAAGATCAAGATAAAAACCTAGATCTGTCTTTATTGCCCGTTATCATAGTAAAATAAATAATTAGAAAATATTAATTCGCTACTTAGTTAATGTAATGATATATGTGAGCATTGATTTCATTCTTTTTTAGAATGATGTTACCTTGGTTTATGCGTCCATGACTATGTCGTATGTTGATTGTAAAATCGGGGTTTCACCGTTGCCCATAAGTCATTTTCTGCTTTCTGTAAAAAGACTAAACTTTCACGAATAGCAAATGAAAAACATCATGTTAATCTGGAATGAAGATTAACCATTACACTCTTTCCCGATTTATCTTTAGTCATCGGACCCCAGCTAGAGGAAAATTGAATTCAATGATGCCTTTGGGAGAGAATTAATTATATTTTACAATAATTCACATTATTACCTAGATAGAAATAGGAACCCGAAACAGGAATTCATTAACAAAACTGACATTTGTCAATGCGAAAAATGGAATAATACGTAGTCCCAGTGGAACATATCTTTGAAATAAAGATATAAATAGACCAAAGCTCTTGGTCTTATCATAACCCAGAGGTAAAAAAAATATTCCATCATTTATATGTAAAATCCAATGAATGTGTAAACAATACACTTCTGTGTCGTTGACTATTATTCTTCTTATCGTAATTCCATTATGTTTTTTCGTTCAGGATATTTATAGGGGTCAGAAGTACAAAATTACCCACACTGATTGAGCCACAGTGCAGCTGCAGCTGACAAGGTGAATGCATTGTACCTGACATCATTATTTGTCTCACATTGGATGAGTTCCAGTGATGACTACACACTACCCGGTCAAGTTGACATGCTGCATTGTCTCAATACTATATACCTGATCTACTTCCTGGTATTTATTAACCCATTTCCTACTGGAACCGGGTTATTTTGGTATTAAAGATATGGGGAATGTGTTAAATCAGTACAGTCAACATGTTAACTTTCAGGGTACATTTATTTATTTATTTATTTATTTGTAATCTTTTGACAGGGTAGCCCATCCACCAACAAGTAGTGGTCTTCCATGGGGCCCTGAATAAACATGAACATATTTACATCGTTTATAACGTTTATACAGAACAGTTAAAACAATTAATACTCGTTTGCAAAAATAAAGATATATCATTAACCTAGTTCAACAGTAATGTCAATAGGAACATTTTGATTAAGAGTCGCAATTATGTGAATAAGTCATGTTAATATTACAGAACATGCATGTAGTGTATGTTCGGCTGAGCCATTCACAAATTACAACTTTGTTTAACCAATCTCTCAAATGAATTGACAGAAGAAGCCGTTCTCATCGAATTATCTAGCTTATTCCATTCAAATATGGAAGAAACAATTGGGCTACACTTATAACAATCAGTGTGAAATCTAGGCACATGTAAACATCCACTGTCTAATTGCCTTGTATGATGCTCATGTACATCATTAGGATTGATTAAGCCTACCTGAAGGTAAGAAGGTACTAAGTTATGAACGCATTTATATATCATCATAACGCGACTTAACTCAAACCGTTTGCCTAGTGTCATCCATTTAAGACTTGTGAACAAATCAGCTGACGCGACGGTGTGTCATATGTATTGTTCAATATTATTCTTGCGGCCCTCTTTTGAATTTGTTGCAGCTTAGTTGTATGAGAATGAAATCTGTTCGACCATACAACAGAGCAGTAATCTAATCGAGGCAACACTAGACTGTTATAAAGTAACTTTAAGGATTGATGAGGCAAAAAGCTCTTTGCTCTCTTTATCATGCTAATGTTTTTTCTGGGTAAGTTTACTTACGTTTTCGATTTCTTTAGACCATTTCAATTCTTCATCTATCAAAAGCCCTAAGCATTTGATGAATTGAACTCTTTTGATGCAATTGCCATTTAATGAAATGGTGAAAGATTCAATTTTCCGGAGATTAGCACGAGAGCCTATTCTCATGACACAAGTTTTGTCAGTGTTAAGAACGAGACGATTTTCCTTAATCCATTCCATGACTTTGTTTAATATGCGACAGTTATTTTTTCTTCCACAACAGTTGCATCATTTGCACTGACGTAAGTGTCGTATCGTCAGCATACATATCTATGATACCTTCAGGAGTACTTTCAGGTAGACTATTAACATAATTATATTGAAAATAAAAGGGGAGCAAGAATTGAACCTTGTGGCACACCTTATTTGATGGTTGATGGATGCGACTTGGCTCCTTTGAATTGGGTCACTTGTTGTCGATCCCCTAAATAAGAAATGAAGTTAAATTTATTTCATGTTTATGTTTATATAATGTAGGCCCCTGCTAACCAGCGATATGCATTGTCATTGGTAATTATGTTATTGGATGTAACTCATGCCTCATTTCCATCATCGTACTTGGAATAATTTCACTCTTTATTACAGTTTTTCAAATTATCTAAGCAGCAGGTTGATTTTCATTTAGATATAGAAACACTTATGTAAAAATGTGTTATTTGCAATTTGTATGAATCAAGTGTAATGATGATCGACGATATAGTTTTATAAAAACCCAGCTGTTTGGGAAATGTGAGAATGTTTGGAAACATACGAATTAGGGTTGTTTCCATAGTTTAATATGGTTTTCGGCATACGTTTCATTCATTATTTTTGTTTTCCTTTTCAATTTTTTTGGAAAGCTATTGGATTTTTTAAATATAAAATTAGTCTATGCAATGGGACTATTTCCCCAATCTTTGTACAAACATGATTCTTGTTTATGGGATGATTTTGATGGCGAAATACTGCAGAAAATGCATGCTTATAGCTAGTGTGGATTGTTAAACATATGTTATTTTACACGCCCTCAACGCTGAGTACCCCCCCCCCCCCCCCCCATTCGATTGGGAGAGAGATGAAGTAAAGGAAACAGAACGTGTCGTGAATAATACATGTAGGCCTAGTATAGTTTCGGGCAACAGGCCCTCCCAGTTGTGTCTCATTCTACTAGGTTTTGTTCGATCAGGATAATAGGGAGCTTTCGATTCCACGACGGATCATGCTACGACGGATAAATGACTGATTTGATTGATGTGCGCATGCGTCAATTTTCTGATTAGTCGGGCGCCCAATCTCTGGGACGGTTCTCCCCCTGATTCTGCGTTGTGGTGCAGACGACACGTAAACAACGAGCCAGCTGATATAATTGAGGCCCGCGATTTTCCAATGAGTGTCATAAATTGCATCTTCAAGATGAACCCGCAGCAGACACTGAACATCGAAAGTATAGTTTATCATGTAAGTTATTATCGTGAAGTAAATACAAATCAAAATTACAAATTAATAATTACAAGGATGACTGAATCCGTGTCATATCTGCTGTGTCACTGAGCTAAGCCTACCGGTATAAGCGGTAAACTTAACTACAATCAATGTACAGCGTGTCCCATATGCGCAATTTCGTGTGGGAAAGGGGAAAATCACCAAATTCTAAATTTGAACCAACTTCAATAATTTTACATTTTCCATGTTGACAAGAAATCACTTGTATTGGAACCGAAAACCGTTTTGAAATATCTTTTACAGTTAATTCTGAAAATTTTATTTGAAGTTGGGTTGGGGCTCTGTCTGAAATGTATTTATAAATTAGATCTAGATCTAGAGCAGTCTAGAGAATAGAGTCTAGACCATGGGTGTCGATCCCGGGGGGGATGGGGGGGATATATCCCCCCAATATTTCAGGTGGGGGGATGGCCTGTACAATCACCCCCCCCCCCAATAATTCACCATACAAAATTTTAAAAAATTAAGAGAAAAATAAATGATGAGAGCCCGATGAGAGTAGTTAATGGTTATTACTCGCAAGATGACCATCAATATACACATTTTGCTATATGATTAACTATGTTCCCTTTAATGTGTATTCCATATGTATTGTAATTTGTAGGTTTATTTGCATTTTTAGTTTTGTATAAGATGTATTATTGTATATCAGTCTATTTTGTGTGTATAGCGCTTAGAGACTTCGGTGGTAAGCGCTTTATAAGTAACGTTTTTATTATTATTATTATTATATCATTTTCATAATACATATGCAGACCTCCCAACATTTGAATTTCAAAATTCCTAAAAATTTTAGCGGCTCAGCAACGTCGCGCCATATCTGGCTTATTGAGAAATATGCATCATGCAGCTACCCAACACACAGCTTGATGTTGGGCACATTTACATGTGATTAAAGGATTGTTTCAAGAAGTTTTAAATTTGATTTTAAAATAATCCAGGGGAACCTGGATAAAAAGAAGAAAAAACAATGAAATGAGTTTAGAAATGCAATTCAGATTAAAAAAAACACTGTATAGATTCTAATACAATCATATTAATTAATCAATCCATGACTTTAAAAATCAAAGAGCAGTACAAAACTACAAACAGTTTGAGGTGGTAGAACTCGTACAATTCATCCAATAAGTGCAGGGCTCTGATCAAGGGCACAAAAGTGTTACATATGAGGTGAATTTTAAAAGTCAATTATAGACTGTGGCAACATTATTTTTGTAATCTGCAAACATTATGCAACATATAGCTGAAAAATCAGACCTTAACAAATTGCCGTTAAGTGGCAATCAGTAGCTAAATATCACATCATCAAAAATGTTACGTACATAACTCGGTGTCCACTTCATGCTGATATTTCCCTTATAATTTTACTTTTTCTGACAAAGTACATTAGATGTTAAAACATACTGTAAACAAAACTTAAAACCATTGCCATGTCAACTTTTTTCAATTTAGTTATTAGAATATGGCCAAAACATGTGTGGACACCGAGTTATGTACAGTACATCTTATTCTCTACATGCTTTTTCTTTGCCTCATTGTCAGATAAGGTTTTGCATTAGTCTGATAACGACTTCAATTGAAGGAATGATGTGTTTCCTGAATGAAACATAATTTGCAATGTGTAAATAGTTTGTAAACTACTATTACAGGACTGAAATGTAAGATTTCTGTACTTAATCGTACATAACTTTGGACACCAAAAGTAAGTAGTTTTACATTCAAATAATAACTTCTTGTTCCTTAAATTCAATAAATGTTTGTTTAAATGAAAATGCAGAAGGGTGCAATTCATGCTGTATGGAATAAATAAATTTATTTATGATAATTATTTCAAATTTTTGATTGGTAGTAATGTACATAACTCGGTGTCTTTTCATATTGGTGTCTTAGTTATACATGACATAAAAAAGTTCAAACGGCAATATTTTGTAATATTCTTCTCACCAAATCAGATGTGTGTATGTCTTATACATGTGTTACTACCTTACCATGACAAATAACTAAATAAAGGTGGTCTTATATTGGAAAAACAAAACATGGAATACGTACATAACTGACACGTACATAACTCGGTGTCCACATTCATTGTTGATTAAATAACACATACAAGTTAAATTGCGGAATCCAATGTTATCAGTGCTCTTCATACACCTATATACACCATTACATTGTCATTTTGAAAGTATACAATATGTTTTTGTATAGATTCTGGTGCACTGGTATGTACATAACTGCAGGACACCAAACATTTTCCATTTACAGACATCTAAATATTTTTAAAACCATGACCCAGAATGAGATGATCTGATTGGAAATCAAAGATAAAGTGAAACTAAACATTATAACATTGCAGGCTTGTAAATAAATCAATTATTTATACACCATTCTTCAGTTAGTAAGGTTTGAAATTTGCAGGACACCAAAGTTATGTACATATCACAAAAATTGTATCACATGTAAATAGAATAAGAAAGTAAAATACTAGGAATTAACTCAACAGAAATGTTAATTATTAGATCTGCATAGATTCTACATCAAGATAAAAAAAAATCATAAGTTTTGCATCCCATTAGTAAAAATCTGGTAACCAATTAGTGCATGTTTTGAATGTATAACATTAAAAGTGCTGAAAATAGGCCTTTTTTCATCATAAAATTGCTCTAAAATCTTTAATTTGAACTCAATGAAGCTGAAACCTTGTTTTGAGCTTCCTCAAATGATACTTTGTAATATAAAATGCTAATTTGTGTCTGGGTTTCAAGGTTTTGGATAATTGAACAATTTCCCAGTGTTCAATCTAAGTGTACCCTTGATCTGAGCTGAGCCTTGCATATAATGAAAACGCGGCCAGGCCAGGCCAGGCACGCCATGGCCCGGCCCTGCCGGGTAGGCAGGGCTTCACTCCAGTCACCGCTGGAATGAAGGCAGAGGGACGAAATAAGTTGTAACAACACAAAATACAAATCATAAATTACTTACAAGTATTGTTATTGTCGTTTTAGAGCATTGTCAGGACCAATGACTGCCTTTTATCACGAAAATGACCTCGCGATTCATTGAATCTCGGTCGTGCAAGGACTGCAATCGCACACCGTGCATAACACGTGCATGTGTGCTGTGCATATACATTGTAATGCATTGTGTAGATAGCAATTTTCACTTCTGCATTACTGCCCTCTATCGTTGAAGACATGTATACACATGTATTTCTACACCAATGTTATGATTTTTGTTTTGGCGGAAAATAAAAGACAAAAGCGGAAAATCGGAAAAAGAAAAATAAAGCGAAAATTTTCAGCCAAAAGCGGAAAGGTTGGGAGGTCTGCATATGTAAATGAAAGAACCGTATATGAGACAAGAATAAATTGAATTCTCGCTCATACGGCTTCATCAGGAATTGATGAATGTATTCAATTTATTCAATCAACAGCAACATAGAAATGCAGTGCGCCAAATGCAAAGCAGCAGCGTTAAAAAGCAAAGAGCTAAATGTTAAGCGCGAAGCGCAAAAGTGCAAAAAAAAAAAGTAGAGAGTGGGAGAAAGAGATAATGAGAGACAGGCGTGTAGCCAGGGTGCGATGGGGGCGGTCGCCCCCCCCCCCCTAAAAAAAAAAACCGCAGGCCAAAAAAAAAGAAAGAGAGAGAGAAAGAAGAAAGGAAGGAGGGGGGGAACTGAATTCAGACAAGGATTAAGAGTCGAAAATGGTTCAACGAATCGTCTTCTTTCTTTAATAATTTAATGATACGTCGGAGCTTCCGCGCTGCGCGCGGAGGAAGGGGAACTTGATTCAAACAAGGATTGAGAGTCGAGAACGGTACAACAAATTGGCTTCTTTCTCTAATAATTTAATGAATCGTCAAAAGAAAGTGAATTTAGACAAGGAATAAGAGTCGACAACGGTACAACAAATTGGCTTCTTTCTCTAATAATTTAATGAAACGTCAAAAGAAACTGATTTTAGACAAGGAATAAGAGTCGAGAACGGTACAACGAATCGTTTTCTTTCTCTAATAATTTAATGAAACGTCAAAGCTTCCGCGCTTCGCGCGGGACACCCCCTCCCTGCACCCCTCCCCCCTAGGGAGCGCGCTTCGCGCGTTCTGTAAGTGATTCGCTTGCTCGCTATCGCCCCCTTTAATAAAATCCTCGCTACGCACTTGAGAGGATAATAACCCAGGTAGAAAGCCCGTGTGTGAGCCACATGGGTCCCATATTCTCTGAAATGTTATCTTTATTGTGGGTGACTTGAAAAAATTAATAACTTGTCTTGGAAGGGAGTGGGTGCAACCTGCCACACGCTTCTACCTCTTTGTTGCTTTGATCCATTGCCGAAAATATTTTGGCACCTATCATCCCCCCCCCCCCCCAACCACGGATACAAATCGACACCGTTGGTCTAGACCCTAGGTCTAGACTCTAGTCTAGTAGATCTAGACTCTATCTAGACTAGGTCTACTAGTAGTGTTTGGCCTAGACTATAGGGCAGGCCTACAAGTGCTAGGCCTAGGACTTAGGAGGTCTAGGTCTAGATCTAGTCTAATGTTATCTAGATATCTAGACCCTAGATCTAGTCTAACTATAGTATAGATCTAGTAGTCTAAGTAGAGTGTTAGTCGTTACCGTGGAATTGCCCATATTACTCGCAAAGTAATACGGGACACGCTGTAGACCTACATGTAGTTTATGTAATGTAAATCTTCTCTAGACCTACATATCGATCTAGAAAACTAGAAGTAGGCTAGAACCACTCCAGCAAAGCATAGCGAGAGTCAATGCTTATGCGTATTGACCATTAGCACTGCACTACGTGTTAATAGGCAGCATTTGAATACATGAATAGTCAATACATTTACAATACGCAAATGCACACAATTATGCCGATGCGGCTGATCGGCAAAGTTGAATGACAGTAGGGTCTAGACTCACACACAATTTGAATTTTTAAATTATTCTTTATAACATCGGAAAGTTGGAAAAAAATGTATTTTACTGCTATTTAGGTGTCATCAATTGTCACTAAAGTACTGATTTTTAGTGAAATTAGTTGAGTTTTGTACAATGGTGTTTGAAATGATGAGAATCAAAAGCACAGCTTTTAATACACAGCCAGGATAGTAGTAATGCAGCTATGTGTGGCTAGAACAATATGACTTTTCCACACCAATAAAATTTAAAAATCTTCAACTTCTGACACTAAAACTGTATTTTTCTTGGTGTACTGAGACAGTAAAATAAATTATGCGCAGCGATGCGTGGCTATTTACTTTTTTTCAATATTTTCGCAATGAGGCGACCTCTGTGAGGCGTATGTCTAAATATTGTTCAATTTCTGATATTATCAAATAGGGACAAGACTGTTCTGATGATGGGAAGACGAGTGTGAAAGCTGTTGACAACAAGAGGTTAGTTAATTTAAAAATTATAACTCGAAGATTATGTAAAATATAAATTAGGTGTTAAATTGAAACTGAAGAACAACTTGCAAGTAGAGTATCGGTAGTTTTTTAAAACTCTTTGAGCTCTGCCTAACATTTCATCACAATATTTGATGGCTGAATTAATGGATACAAACTTTTTCATGTGAGTTCAATTGAATTTACTGTTTGACCAAGTCCTAGGTACTTTTAAAACAGTGGAACAAGTAAAATTATACACTTTCCAATCCTTCACACTCCACTTTCCCCCTCCTAAGGCTAAGTTAAAATAAAAACATGTTTCTTGTCTGGGTTTTAAAAAAGTAGGAGGAAGAGGGCCATTTTTTTAAATTTTTTTTATTGGTAAATTACTCTAAATAACCTTATTTAGCACCATATTTGGCGGGTTCAGCGTGTCAAATTATATCTAAGAAAAAGGAGGTCTTTTTATTTTCTCGTTTTGAGATTTGGGCCCCCTCCAGTGATCACAAAACTCTCCTGAAATGCTTCATTATACATTTTACAAGGCTGTGGAATAAGTTTCGCTTTCTGAAAAATATTTAAAAACAAGTTTAATATAATTGAAGTGTTACAAAATAAAAAGAAATTTAAAGAATCTTCAAAAAGGAGAAGGGCGGGGACGAGAAACATGTTTATCTTTTTATTCGGCCTAAATTGACCATTCTCAAACACCATGTTTTTGTTGTGAATATCTTTGCAGAAAGGAGTCTCAATGGAACATTGATTTGGAAATCATTTTGATGAGAGAAGTTGCAGTACTCAACCCATTTCTGCATAAATTTGGATCCCAGGAGCGGGGAAAAGTTTGGGCCCAGATATCAGCAACTCTGCAGGGAAAGGAGTCCAAATTAACCTTCACCCAGAGATCGGTTAGGGACAAATTCAATGCGATTAAACTAAGATACAAACAGGCAGACCGCAGGGATTTAAAAGCATCTGGCATAAGCCCTGAAGAGAGCAAGGAGGAGGTGGAGCTGAGGCGGTTGGTGGAGGAGATCGAGGGTTTGGAGGAGGACACTGTCCCTATATCCAAAGTTCAGGGTGAGTAAATGGGCCATATTCATAATTTTAACGTAAATCGCTTTTTTTTGCGCGCGCTTCGCGCTCATTTCCAAATTGTTATCAATTTATAGCTGAAATTCACAAATTTGCTCTAAAAATTTAGGAAATTTACACTGAATGACGATCGAATTTTGAAATGTGACGGGACGGAATGAAGAAAATACTTTTTTTTTGGTCATACATGACGGTTCCTTTATTTCCTTCAAAGTTTTAAGAAAGGATCAGGTAAAGTCTCATAATTAGTATACAGTAAATATTACTTATTACAAACAATTTGTATCAACGATGAGAAACGTTTTCAGATAGTTCATTGAAAAGCGTAAGAAAATTGAATTCCACAAAATTTCTATGGGCTAATGATCTTGATGCCTTCTTTGATCAGTGAATGTGATCAAGCATTATGTCACCATAATTTTGGACTTCAAAATTCACAGTGCGTTTATCCTCAGTCACTTAAATGCAGCACTATATAAGAAGAAAGGAAGGATTCACAAAATTTGCAAAAAGGTTTGGAAATTTAAAAAAAAGCGCCCTAGAGCTAATCCCGACAGGCTATTTGCTCAGTTTTAATTATCATTGTTGATTGTTCCATTTTATGTCATTTATTTTAAATGCCATGTATTTTGTCAGATCTGGGGAGCCCGGGAGTGGATTACAAAAGTGTAAACAGTAAGCCTACATGTAGTACTGACTTTTCCATTTTGTAACTTTTCACCTTTGTATGGTTTACCCTGTAGATGAAGAGGATAAGAAGCGAATGGACGGGGTCGAGATGCAGAAAACCATGCTTGAAAGATATTCGGAGACAAGGAAAAGGTACATTTGTAAACCTATGGTTTCAGGGATGTTAGTGACGAGTCTCGAGGAAGCTGTTGGAGCTGAAGATATGATAGCTAGAAAATGTTGAGAAATAAATCCCAAAATGTGAGGTCATTGAGGGGGGGGGGGGGGGGGCTACTCAGATTTGGTTTGTACGGGGGTCTGCCACTCGAGCCTCGAAACCCATACCCATCTTTAAGGGTCATTTTGGCAGAAAAAGGTACCAGGGTGCTACAAGAATTTGTTTCACCACTTGCCCTGTCGGGCAAGTGGGTTTTCAATTTACTTGCCCAAACAATATTTCCACTTGCCCAAAACTTTAAAGCGAAAAAGGACTCGAGGTTAAAGCATTTATTATAATAAAAATAATTTGGGTCAACTCTTCCATCAAGAAACGTCATGTAAATAATGGGTAATCAACTATTTTAAATAAAGTACGGACATTTTTATTTCATCATTCACTGCTATAAATATCATGCCAAAATTTGTAAATTCTTACTAAATAATAATATTGAAGATATTTTACGATAAATCTCGGATAAGTATGCGAAAACTAGACTAAACAACGTCGCTAAAACCATGAAAACAAAACAACAACGGCTTATATTCTGGGGGTCTCGATACTATTATCAAAATGACTCGCTCGGTCGGATCTTGAGACCGCAGTAATAAATTGAAAACGAGACAAAAACATTCATCTGATTTATATGAGCAGCGAGTTTTAAATAATATGTTCACAATCATTAACAGTCATTATGAATAAATATCAAACATTTGACTTTTTGTACTTACTAGAAAATCCCTGTTGTTTATTCCATTCCGATTCGCACGTGTTCATTTCCCTAGAATAATGACGTCATATTTGGCGTGATTCAACCAATCGGCAATCAGAGAATAGCAAAGGCCTGTCGGTGCGGCCTGCAGAGCTAGAGAGAGAGAGCGCGAATAAGCTCGCAGCTGGTACGATCGCGCTAGCTGTCTCTAGCTAGCTCACGGCCGGCCGTGCGTGGAGGCGGAGCGGCATTCATGGCTTGAAGTGTCACTGTTGCATGCGCGCTGAGCTAGCTGAGCTGGCTAGCTGTCTGTGAAGTTTTTTTCGAAATCGGAACGATCGCTTTTTTGCTTCTGGATTTTGACGACGGGTAAGAAGTTGACGGGTGAATGGTAGAGTTCTTGGACACTAGGAAATTACTGTAAAAGTATCACTTGCCCGATCGGGCAAGTGATAATTTTATTTACTTGCCCGACGGCTCAATTTGGTTGCCCCGGGACATCGGGCAAGCGGGTTTGTCGCGCCCTGGGTACCCATGGCAAATTGTTTTTTTTTTTTTGCCACCATTTAGAAACGGGTCATACCCATACTATTACAAATTGTGTTGATATGTATCAGTTCTTTGTTAGCTATTTTTTCTATGACTAAGTTCCAATGCAAAGTTCATTTTGGGCAATTGCAATGATGCTAATTTTTTGTCTGTTTTTGTATGTGTGTGTGATTTAGTTCTAAAGTACCTAACTTTTCAACACTAACGCAACGTTTTTGTGTTAATGTTATCTTTTAGACACGGTGAGAGTAGCATGCCAAGGAAGAGGTGGAACAACGGCGTAGAGACATTGGGTATTTTGGAGAAGAAGTTGGAGATCGATCGTGAGTTGAGGAGAGAAGAAATGGTGAGGAGAGAGGAGGAAGCAGAGAGACGCAAACAAGAAGAAAGAGATAGAGACAGGAGGTTTGAACTTTTACAGCAGCAGCAACTACAACAACAGCAGCTCTCCCAACAACAGACACAACAGAATCAACAAATGCAGCAACAAATGCAGCAACGATTGATGCAACATTCAGCACAGATGCAGACCATGATGATGACAATGGTGGAATTTAAAAAAAAAAAAAAAACTGAGCTACATTTGTAGGTAGTTAAAGGACATTCCCCATATGGGTCATTCCATGAATGAAGGTACCATTGTGTGACATTCACTTTTGAGACCCTTCAGAGCTTGCACTTATTAACCATCTTAATTGCTATTATGTTCCTCCCTATTTGTTAAATTATGGAGGTAACTCCAAAGTCGAGAAAAAAACTCGCGGTGTTCGTTTGTCAAATATATTGACGGTTATTATCGTCTAGTTGAAAAGCCGTTGATTTAGAACAGTTTTACCTTTTGTGGAAAAACTGTTGATTAAGGCTGGTGTAAATCCAAGAAAAATTATGTTTTATGTTAAAATTCACATTTTTGGCAAATTATGGCCAATGATTCAAAACTTATGACCTTAAATGAAAAAATAAAAAAATCTTTCTAGATAATTGTGATACCATGATTTTAGCAAATTTCAAAAAAATTTAACCAAAAAGTAAATTTTTACCAACACAGAACATTTTTGAGCCAAAAATTAGGTTTATTTGACATTTTCTCAAAAATCAAGCATTGTTAGTAAAATTTGATGCCCGAAATGGAATCTGTGACCCACTCTCTTTCTAAAAATTGTAACTTTGATGCACATTACATCAATAGTTCAATAGATACAGATTTTGCATTTTCTTGGGTTAAAACGAGCCTTAATAACATTTAAAACTGAGAAAGTAAAAATCACATTTTCATTAAGTATATAAAACCTATATACACTAGCTAACTTATTAAGTATATACAACAAATATAAACAGACTGTTTCAGATTTCTGGATTAAAAGTATTGGGGTATGGTTTTTCAGTGACTAAACTTTGGCTGTTCTACTGCTTCTCTAAGATGTTGGTCACTTTAATTCCATAGATTTAATCCATAGATCTGAAGCATTCAACATATATTTGTGTACTATTTCCATGCTATTCAG
Organism: Strongylocentrotus droebachiensis; assembly: GCA_035222895.1. NCBI lineage: Eukaryota > Metazoa > Echinodermata > Echinoidea > Camarodonta > Strongylocentrotidae > Strongylocentrotus > Strongylocentrotus droebachiensis. Next base: position 28,985 of record JAVYIG010010051.1, on the reverse strand, counting down.
GCAATTCCATATTCTCCTGTTTTAAATACAAAATCTTATTACTTGTGTGCAAATCGAATAATCATAATGATAATGACTGTGATGTCGACCTCGTAGGTCAAAAACTGGACTGTCAAGATTAACAGCGGGTGGCACATCGATTTAATTTGCTTTTAATAAATGCAGAAAAACAAGAGAAACAGAGCCAAACAAAATTGAGTAAAATCGGATAACTAATAAGGAAGTTATGAATTTTATAAAAAGTATGAAAAATTATGGAATAATGAAAATCACTACACAAATTGCCAATTTGATTATCAGTTTGTGACGTCATAGCCTCACTATTTATCAATTGCTTTATATATGTTTATCCCATTAAATTCCCTTTTATCCCCCAAAACTTAATTTCCCCATGCCTTTGCCCAGTTATATGAGTTGTATCATATTGCGTGCATGACTTTTCACAAAATCCTTTATGAACTTTGAAGAATTGATACTATTTTCTGAAAATTGTATATTCATAATTATTGATTTTTATATAAATATTTTATCAAAATTCAAATTTTTCATAATTTAACTGAAAAAAATTTACTCTATATTAGTGCATCCACACAAAAACATATTACTATCAATATAACTTGGATGCTGGTTTGAGGAAATAAGGTTCTTAGGGGGAAAAGGGGGAAATTTATAATATCAATATAAAGAAAGCAATTAGTGGATAGTGAGGCAATGACGCCACAGACTCATGAGTGAGTTGCCATTTTGTCTTGTGATTTTCATAGCTTTTCATGTCATTACAAATTCATAATTTTCTTATTAGTTATTCGATTTTGCTCAAACTTTTTTTGATTGGTTTGTCTGATTTTTCTACTTCTATTGGAAGTGAGTTTATTATTGGAGAAGACTTGCCCTTTAATGATTATTGATCATCAATACTAATTGGATGTTTTGAAATGATACTTTTGAAAGAGTGTTCCATTTTTATTGTGAATATTTAGTACGGTTTTCACAATGCAAACTTGAGTACCAAAGGAATCTAATATTTGTTATAATAATGTATTCATTGTTTAAAACTGATAAAGTAATATATAAATATATATATGGCTCTGTTTTTTTTTAACATAGCCCCAAAGGGTCAAGGTATTATTTTAATGACAATAAACATGGTGAAGTAACGTAGCACAGCACAATATATTTGTAAAATTGTGTAAATAGAACTTTAACTTACCAATGATAGTGCAAATTATTTATGATTTACTTGAAATTATTATATAAATAATCAATGTAAATAATAGTTAAGTTAAAATTATATTCATGAAAATATATGTATAGGCCCTATGTTAATTGTATTACTTGAAAATGATTTTGTAAATTCAAAGCAATTATATTTAATGTACGTAATGAATAACGAATGTTAAAACTTTTATTTATAACAACAATGTGTATGTGTGTTCTGCAAACTAAAGTTATATCTAATGTGTTCAATTTCATCAAAATTTTGAAGAAAAAAGTGGGAAAAAAATAAATTGAAGTTATGTTCGTGGAACTGTTGAAATTTAAGACGTTGAATTAATAGACCTTTCTTTTCCGTTGTCTAAAGTCACTTGTATTAGGACTAACATGCAACAACTAACAAGACACACACAATTTCATTTTATTTAATTGTAATGAGCTAAGCAATGAGGATGCAGGATTTAATTTCAAGGATTCCATTTGGTTCCATCTTTATTAGTTCTGACTTAAACAACTCTTTTCTGTCTCTCTTAATATCCATGAACTGTACAGTGTAGGTCCTGCAAGAGACACACCTCCTTTCTCAGAGCCCAACACATGTGTCCCTTTCCCAACATGGCCAGCATACCTTCTCTGCATACACTGTCCATGTACTTTTATTCATATACTCATGCCCATTCATGCTCATTTAAAGTGTTTACCATTGTTTAAGGCTTCCACAAGGTGCAGTGGATATGTGCATATTTGCATACACACACTCAAGAAAGCAGTGGATACATGTATGTGAATATTTGCATATGTGTACAACACCTGTATTCATATCACTACAACTCTCCCCTACTTGACTATCTCAACACAAAAAAATGTATTTTCATAACCTTAAATACTCTCACTACTTGCATAGCTTGTGAAGTTATCATGAAATAAGTTTGTTTGCAAATTCTATATTTCATGTATAGTATTGTAATAATAGTCTTAAACAAATATGTACCATCCTCTGGTGAGAAAACAGAAAGGCTTGAATCTACATAAATTTCTTTAAAAACAAAACTTTTCCTTTAACAACTATAATATACAAAACTTCAACTTGTACTGGTATAGCTCAAGTCCATGTACCTGTTTAGTCGGTGATATTAGCAATCAAGTAAAATAGTCGCTATATATGGACTGACAATATTCGCTGAATTCTTTTGCAGCAAATTAATGAATTACAAATCAGCTGTGCAACTAAATCAATATTTTCCGTATAAAACTTCACAGTTGGTTATGTTATATCAGCAATTCATGTGGTACCAACATAATGTAATTACTCCAGATACACACACAAAATATTATATACACATATCTTATTTTCTTAATTTGGAATGCTGTGACTTGGGGCAGAAAGTGGTCAATATATTGGCACCACAATCTGCAACGCAATACTTGTATGAACCTTTTTTTTAAAGTCCACACACTCTGCAAATAGTGTAAAGTCTGTAATGGAATAAACAATATTTTAGTTTGCTTCATATTACTTCATATAGATCAATATATTTTTGCGATGATTGCACAATGCACCTTTAATTTAAATTCTAAAAACATACATGTATAATATATATTACCCAAACTCTCTGCAAATACTAAAGTTTCTCACAGTTGAGTTAATTAGATACTCCCATTACTTCCATGTGAAATCCCTACAAACTCTCTGGTAAATTTAACCCAGTTCACATGGATAATGGGCAATCTGTAATAGAGTAAACAAAATTTTAGACCTCTTTAGTTTGCTTCTTATATTAGTTTATAATATAGATAAATATATTTCTGTGATTTCAAAGTGCACCTTTAAGTTCTAAAAAACTTATATACTGGAGCTCTCTACTTGGGATCGAGCACTCTACATGACAATTATAATTTTTCCCCTATTATAAATAAATAAAGATATACATGTATATCTATACTTGTTGAGGTCACATGTGCAACTCCACCCAAGGATCACTGATCAAGTCCCAAGAAAATACATCACTTTCGGTAGATGGTGTCAGACCACTTTTTCAAAACCAAAACCAGAAGGGCAATGACTCATAGATTACCTTGCCCAACTTCAAAGTAAGTGGATCGGAGGGGGGAGCACTCGCATATAAAAGTAACGGGTGTACGCCTCTTGGTTTGCAAGAATCAAAATTGATTGAAACAGTTACAATTACTACATAATTCAATGACAGAAAAATTCTCGTAAGTTTATTGACCGAATTGCATGTTTTTTCTTGAAAAAGTTTCCAACGTTAGGCCAACATTACATGCGCAACAGGTTTAGAGATTCAACCAGGCATCTCACAAAAAAAAATCATTATTAGCCATAGTGAAGGGTACTGCCATATAAATTAACCGGTAACTTACCGACTCACAACACTGCAGTCCACTATAACGTTCTTTTCAAAAAACTGGTAAGAACATCAAGTAGAAGTTGTGAAATGTTATACAAAATATTGTTCAAGGGTTGGTGGCTCTACCCCAAAATAATTAGATGCTTTGTTGCCATAGAGGCATGTGTGAGCATTGGTCAACAAACCGCACACTGCGTACATCTTGCCACATGCAGATAAACACACTTTCTGAGTTTTTTTAAAGTCTATGAATTTGAAAAATTCTACAATGTCTCCAAACAGCCATTCAACTGCGATTCTTACACTGGACATGGATTTATTATAAGCTTCTTGATCAGGAGTTAATCGTCCCTTGAAGGGTGCTTGTAGCTCTTAGTGGATACGCAGGATCACCGTAAATACACAACACCTCACCTGTACTATCATAAGATCGGGCCTCTAATTCATCAAGAAGTCCAGAACTCCTGAGCAAATAGCAGTCATGCCTCCTACCTTCAACTGGACCATACAGGTGGGCAATGAGCCCATTTGGAGCTATGACAGACTGAAATTTTAATGCATGTAGCCTTTTATGTCCATTGAACATGACGCCTTGACTCTGAGTAGGTCTGCATATTGGGCGTACTGTTCCGTCAACAAAACCCCAACAATTGGGGAGGGCTGCACCCTTATCACTCACGGCCTTAGCATATTGCTCAAGATGTGCAGGATTTAGCCAATCCTGGTCAAGTGTCTGAAATAGATGGTTGAAATTACCATACAGATGATCAATCATGTAATTGTTTATAAGACACAATTGAGGAACTGACATTCCAAAATGTTTCATCATGTCTCCATACCTGCATGGGTATGCGAATCTACAAAGGAAGACGCACAGTGCCTCCATCCCATCAATCCTGGTTCCGTTTGCACATTTGATGCGATGCGGGATATGCAGAACATCCTTCAACCGGTACAGGTCATTTTTCTTGAATCTGCAAGATAAAAAGTTTTTTTGGGGTATATTTGTGTAAGTCTGAAAAGATTAGGCATTTTAGGAAAAACTTTAAAAATGTGCACCTTAAATAACATACATGTACATGTAGATTCTAGCCATGTCCTGAATTGATCACAACATTAGCTGAACTGAAATAAAATAGATCATGCAAAACGGGTTAACACCAGCGTTCGAAATAACAGTTGTCCGGTACAACCAAAACAAGCGGCGGACAACCTAAAATAATGCTGCAGTTAATTGTCCGTCGGACAACTACGCATTTGTCAATCAAAAGAAACTCTACATTGTGAGGTCCGAGGAAAACCAAAAGGGTTAGCGGACAACAAGAAATTACTACCTGGTTGTTATGGTGAGGATTTATTCGAGGTGCAAATAAGAAAAAAAGAAAATGGAGATATTTTGAATCGACCGGGTCTAGTCTATGGATCTTTAACAATTAGATCTAGACCTAATATTAATAACAGGTCTACCATCTAGACGCTATCTATCATGTCTAAAAGTAAAATCAATGGCAAATCAATGATTAGTATAATAATGGGGTGTCTGATCGTGCACCAGGTTTTGTGTGCTAAAACTTTCCCATAGACATTGCACACATCCCTATGCAGTCTACCGGTATGTGCATTGCAAAATTGGTCAACGTTTTTAAAAATAAATTTAGATTAAAAAAATCTGTTGTGATCCTGAAGGTGATACTCAATAAATGAGGTGTCATATGAAAGGGCAGATCAGATTAATCCCCATATTTCCAAAGGGGTGTCATTTCAGATTTCTAAAAATGTCTAGTCAAACAGCGATTTAAATGTGGTTACCATGGCAATTCAGGAGATTTAACACTTTTGAGAATCGACCCCCCAAGGGATAATTAGTTCAAGTCGTAAGGAATATATCTAGATCTAGATCTAGGGTCTAGTCTATAGACCTAGAATATGTTGATCATAGATAGACTATGTTCTTTTTTTCCTCGCTAGCCCCAATGGATCACATACTCATACTCATAGCCTGGGTCTACGATTTAAGTTTGAAAATACCCTTCCCCCCCCCCCCTTTTTTTTTGCATATCGCCTAATGGCATGCATTATTAGAATGCAGCTGTTAACCAAAAGAAATGTAACTAGTTAGACCTATTATTTTGTATTAAACTATTAATTAAGTTCAAGTTCAAGTTTTATTTCAATTCAAGTCCATAAAAAAACATATAAGATACAGATTATATACAATATAGAAAACACAAAATACACACAAAATGGAAACATGTCTACAAATATATCAGAATTATAAAAAGTTAATCAGCAATAGAAATGAATTGGGGAAACTGCAAATAAAACCATGATAAGGTTCTGTCGAGGCAGCTCCCTGTTATTAAAAGATACATATACAACTTCCAACAATTGGCTATAAAAAGTATACCAATAACAAAACAGTGTACAAAACAAAGGAGACGTATTAACATGCAAATATTATTATAGATTTAAAAACAGATGAAGTATTTTTTTAGTTTAGATTTAAAAGAGTTTAAGAAAGCAGTCTCACGTATATCTTTGGGGAGAGAATTCCATATTTTCGGGCCAGTGTGTCTAAAAGTAAATAAGGAATTTGTTAATGGACATTTTTCAATAAAATAGTTATCAGGATTTCTAGTATTATAATTATGAACATATTTTTTACATTTCATCATAGTGGTAAGATTAATCGGCAGTTTATCAGTTTTATGTTTAAAAACCATGAGTGATATACAATATTGATTCAATTGAAAAATATTTAAAAACTGTAGTTGTTGAAATAATGGTATTGAATGGGCATTGAAATCAGACATGAGACATATTCTTACTATACGCTTTTGTAATATATGCAGTCGTTGTAATCTCGTTGGGTATGTGTTGCCCCATACAACATTACAATACATTAAATACGGTAAAACCATTGTATTATACAATAAAATCAAAATATTTTGTGGCAAGATATGACGTAATTTGCTAATGACACCAATATTTCTTGAAATTTTGTTTGAAATGGTAAGTATATGAGCATTCCAAGTTAAATTTTGGTCAATAATTACACCTAAAAAGCTAGTTGATTGCACTCGTTTTATCGGAACATCATTCATCTTTATATTTAATACATTCAATGAATCAGCTGAAATAAATTTTTGCTTATAATGAAAATATATAAAATTAGATTTAGATGTATTCAAAGACAATTTATTACTATTGAACCATTGCGATACATGCTGCTGCTCATTATTTAAAGTTTGACATAAAATATTAATATCTTTATGAGAATAGAGGATATTGGTGTCATCAGCAAAAAGGACAAATTTCAAAATTGTTGAACAATAATTTAAATCATTTATGAACAATAAAAATAAAAGAGGACCTAAAATTGAGCCCTGAGGGACTCCACACGTGACTTGCATTGGGTCAGATAAAACATTGTTATATACAACTATTTGGTGTCGATTATTCAAATAATTGTTCAACCATGTGTAAGCAACACCTCTTATTCCATAGTAATTCAATTTATCTAACAAAATATTGTGATCTATAGAATCAAAGGCTTTGCTTAAATCTAAGAAAAGACCTACAGTGTGTAATTTATTACTTAAGGAAGATACTAAATAATCATGAACATCAATTAGAGCCATTTCAGTTGATACATTTTTGGTAAATCCATATTGGCAAGAGTGTAATATTGTATTGTTTAATAAAAATGTATTCAAACGATTATATACAATTCGTTCTAAGATTTTTGAAAAAAAAGTTAAAACTGAGATTGGTCTGTAATTACCTAAATTATGAACATCATCTTTTTTGTATATTGGGGTGACTCTGGCTATTTTCATATCAGATGGAATAATTCCTGTACTTAAAGACATATTAAAAATATGAATAAGAGGTTCTAAAATATAATCAATAACTTTCTTAATTACACATGGATTAAAATCATCTACTCCACAACTTTGAGTACTTTTTAATGATTGCACAATTGTAGTTATTTCATTTGCATTAACAGGTTTTAGAAATAAAGATGTAGCACATGGTTGATGCAGAAAATCTCTATAATTTACAATATTATTTACAGGAATACTATTGCATATATTCAATCCAATATTAATAAAAAAATCGTTAAAAGAATTTGCAATATCATGTGGATCATGAATATTTTGTCCATTTACTATAAAATATGAAGGCAAAGTCTTCCTAGATTTACCAAATATTTCATTTATTACAGACCATGTTTGTTTAATATTACCTTTAGTTTTCTTAAATCTATTTGCATAATATGCCTTGCGTGCCATTTTCAATAATTTATTTACCTTGTTGCGAGCTTTATGATACTTAAGTTTATTATTAGAAGAAGAATTCTTACAATATATTCTATACAACTTGTTTTTATTTTTGATTACATTCAATAATTCTTCGCTTAACCAAGGTTTCTTGCACTTATTCTTTTTTTTTCTAGTAGAATACGTTAAGTTTTTATCATAATATACCATAAATCTATGTTTAAACCGACCATATGCTACTTCTACATTACTGGGATACATAACCCCATTCCAATCCTCATTATTCAAATCTAACTTTAAACTATTTATAGTACGTTCATTGATTATACGTTTTTTAGGAATATTACACACATAATCTCTACAAATAATTTTCCCTGTTATTTGAAATATTGGTAGATGGTCAGATGCATCATTAAAAAATATTCCCGGGGTTATACATGAAAAAACATTGTTTGTAAATATATTATCTATAAGAGTTGCACTATTTATAGAAATACGTGTGGGTTTAACAATTAGTGGCAAGAGTGATGAGGAATGTAACATGTCTAAAAAATCAGCACTATATTTATTTGAACATTTTAAAAGATCAATATTAAAATCACCCATAATATAAATAAATTTATTTTCTTTATTAAGTTTTTGTAAACATACATAAAATGCGTTAATAAAGCTTTCTACTCTTAATTGCGGTTTCCTATAAATTATTCCAACAATTATATTTTTTCCAATCTTATTCGTAATCTCAATAAAAAGACATTCATTACCATCGCATTGCAATAAAATATCATTTCTAATATTAAAATTCAAAGAGTCCAAAACAAGAAAAGCCACTCCTCCTCCTCTACCACTGATACGATCAATATGAATGAATGAATATCCTTCTAAATGAAATAAAATGGGGGTATTACTTTGAATCCATGTCTCCGTGAAACCATAAATAGAAAAAGAGTAACTTAATGAATGAATAAATTCACTTATAGCTAAAAAATTCTTGGATAAACTTCTTGCATTGAAATGTATAATACTAAAATCAGAATCTAATTTTGGTAAAGACATAAATTCATCTTCCAAATAATAATTACTTTCAACAATATCGTCCTGTAAAAAATCATCGTCATCATTGTCACACGCTGGATCACATTCTAAAGAATGTTTAAATGTATTTTTAAATTTATTTATATCAATTTTATGTTCATGCAATGGTGTTGAAAAAATATTCTTAAATTCATCATCGCTCAAATCAGAAAATGGAAACACTGGGTTTAAGCATATGGGATACTGTGCGTCATGTGTATCATCCATGTAAAAGGAGAACATTAAATATGACCATGACAATCCGTCTACATAAAGACAAACAACAAAACATAGGGGTACAATAAATACAGAACATAACAATTAATATACTGTAATAACAAAGTATGTAACAAGTACTTTTGTTAAATGAGGGGAAAAAAAATAAATGAAAAGTTCACTCACTTAGTTCAGAATGTGCCTACCCTAACCAGACTTTAAAACTTCCGTAGGTCGTCTTTGCACAAGATCAAGTGTTTTTTGTTGTTTTTGTCAGTCATTAGAATACGACCATCTCGTGTCCATGCTGCTTTTACTTTCTCAGAGGTTCGTACATGTGCAAGCAGGTCTTGATTTGCTTTCGTCAGATCTTCCTGGATGGACTTCCGCTTACCGGCGAGCTTCCGTCGTTTGGAGATTACTTCCTGGCGCTTTCTATATGATGTAAACTTCGCGATGATATTGGGCGTGGCAGGTTCTTTTCTTGATGTTTCTGCCTGGAGCCATTTCTATGGGTACGTTCCAGATCATCCTTGGAGAGATTTACCTGGAGAACTTCATTTGCCACTTGAAGAATGATGTCATCGGTATCTTCTTCACTGCGTTCCTCGAAGCCAAAGAACAGGAGACAATTTCGCCTGGAGTATTGCTCCTGTTGGTCGAGCTTGCGTTGTAGTGTTTTAATCTGCTCGTGTTGATTTTCAAGTTGGTTTTGGACGTTTGCGATCTCCTTCGACTTGCTGTCTGTTACGATTTCGAGATCGAAGATCCTTGCCTGTTGAGTGTCGATGGTTTCCCTGATGTCAGCTAGTTGTTTACTAACGCGCTCTTCCACTAAGTCGATGAATCTTTTATCCCGAAAAATGTCCTGTATCACTGATGCCAGCAAAGCAGATTTCTCTTTCTCCTTCCCCCTTGTATTCATTTGGGCTTTGTCTGTATCTGCCATGGTAATCGTTGGTTTCGGTAGAGCTGGATTAAATTACCAACAATGAAGCTTAAAGTGTCCACAATAAAATCCTGGGTAGCAGCAGACTGGGGCAATAAGATGATTGTAGTTGACCATCAGCGCCGACAATAGATATGTTCACTTCATGCCTCATTAAACAGCAATACCATGGCATAGAAGTATACTAACTATAGGGTTTTATCGGAAATACGAAAAAGCAGGTTGGAAACGAAATTTTGCGTGTTTGGGACTATCAGCACTTTTGATCCTCTGAGTGGTAGTAATAAACTGAGTCCAAAGTTCACTATTTCACGGATTCGATGCGATAAAAAATGCTCCTGGTTGTAGTTTGAGGCTTTAAAAAGCCTTACATTACTAAAGCAAGAGTCAGAAACATATACGGAATGTCAAAATACTCACAAAATAACAGAAAACACAGAGTCCAAAATCATCCAGATTCGATTCGTTCCGCTGGTTTCTAACTTATTCTGATTACAATTTTTTATTCAAATAGACTAGTCTAGAATCTATCCAACAGCAATGGCGAAAACGATCCCTAGACTAGTCTATGCGTTCCACTAAGTAATGGCACTATGCTTGAACATTTTGTATTCGAATCACCATGATCATGAAATACAATCACGACGCTATAGCCTATAGTACTATACTATAGATGTTGTTACGCGAGTTGGCCGGCTGTCAATACACTACGATACAGACTCAGTGACATGTAAACATGGTAAATTCATACATTATCATTCATATGCACCAATGATTTCAATCATCATCATGTACGTACCTGAAGTATGAGTTGCATTCATCGTCGTTTAAACAATTAAGATCTATTGGGGCGAATTCTTCATGACGGAAATCAATGTTGGTGGGCTTATTAATATCATATAAAAGGCAAAATTCAAATTCATCAAGCAAATCACAACAATAAGCGGCAACCAACTGGTCTCTGACACGGTGGAGATTACCAGTCGCCATTTTTGTTGTTATGAACAAATCTGTAAATCACGTGATCAATCATATGATCTAGCCCAGGTTCGTCGCAAAGTTCGTCGGCAGGAATCGAAATGAGATTGTTGGAGGACGGAAACTTGTACGCCGGAACGGTTGTGATTTACAGTTTGACCGTCGCAGAAGCCAACCGTCGTGGAATCGAAAGCTCCCTATTATCATAATACAATGACCTATTTGTTGTAATGGTCGTGTATTAAGTTTGGTATTATTCCTTATATTCTTAGAGCATTTATATCAAAATAATGCAATTGATGTCAATACTTCACATCACCATTTAGATTTGAGACATATACCCAATGAGTCCCATGGAATGCATGTAGCTAACTAATGTACTTGTTGTAAAAATGTTTCTATATTATGAACCAACTTTTGACTTATATGTACTTTATATGTATAAATGTATATACATACACAGATTATATTATTCATTATTCCGACAACTACATCTTGGATTGCTACTAGGATAGCACTATTAATTGTATTGTAAATAGATTTGTGTGCCAAAAGAATTCACGAAGTTCACACAAAAGATGCATATATGTGTTGGAAGATTAAAGTAATTGTGTCTAATAGTAATCGCTTTTGAAAGTGATAATTCCATTATGTTAATCTTTACAGCTACATACGAAACTCAGGTAACATTATTAACATTATAGGGATTGCCCTATAGATGAATTAGAATGCTTCATTTGTTATTCACACAAACACAGTATACATCTTACTCGTTTAATGATTTAAATATGATATGTAGTTGATTTGTATGCGGCGTAACAACAATACAAAAAAGGAAGAACAAATGTGAGGCTGGAAACAAATGATTCTATAATAGTGGGGGTTGAAGAAGAATTGTTGTAAATACAAATGTGTACATGTTTGTGTTCTAAAAAAGGGAAATAGAAGAAAAAATAGCAAAGACATGAAGTTTAATACAATGCAAATAGTAAAAAATGGTTTTATTACAATTCTATACGACAGTTAAAACTTACATGTATGATATCTGTACAGGAAATATATAGAAATTGAGTTATCAGGTTGTGGCAAGTGATCAATCTGGATCTTGATTCCCGAAATTGTGGTAAAAGCAAACATGAATGTTATCACAGATGTCCACACAATTGATGACTCTTTCATTATGAAGGGATGCGTTGTTCTAGCGCCACCTTGTGACTGCTTTAGTAATAAACCACATGAAAAACTGTGCAGTCAATACCCAGGAGACAACGTGTAACTGCTGCATTTCTTATTGTCCCTTAAAATTAGGTATTACAGAGAGACAGAGAGAGAGAGAGAGAGAGAAAGAGGGGAGAGATAGAGAAAGAATGACGGGATGGGTATAGAGCAGAGGAAGAGAGAGTGACGGGAGGGGTATATAGCAGAGAGAGAGAGAGAGAGACTGACGGGAGGGGTATAGAGAGAGAGAAAAGGAGAGTGAGTGACGGGAGGGGTATAGAGTGGCGAAAGAGAGAGAGAGGAAGGATATAGAGGAGAGATAGAGAGAGAGAGAGTGACGGGAGGGGTATAGAGAGAGAAAAAAAGAGAGGGACGGGAGGGGTATAGAGTGGCGAAAGAGAGTGACGGGAAGGATATAGAGCACAGATAGAGAGAGAGAGTGAGTGACGGGAGGGGTATAGAGAGAAAGAGAGAGAGAGTGAGTGACGGGAAGGGTATAGAGCAGAGATGGAGAGAGAGGGCGAGAGAGAGAGAGTGACGGGAGGGGTATAGAGAGAAAGAGAGAGAGAGATTGAGTGACGGGAAGGGTATAGAGCAGAGAGAGAGTGACGGGAGGGGGTAGAGAGAAAGAGAGAGAGTGACGGGAGGGGTATAGAGCAGAAGGAGAGAGAGAGAGAGTGACGGGAGGGGTATAGAGCAGAGAGAGATAGAGAGAGTGACGGGAGGGGTATAAAGTAGAGAGAGAGAGAGAGAGAGTGACGGGAAAGGTATATAGCAGAGAGAAAGAGAGAGAGAGGTAGAGAGAGAGAGAGGTTAGAACATAGAAAGAAAGAGTGTGGGGGGATATAGAGCGGAATAAATATATATATATACTTGTTTTAGAATCTTGCCCACTGGCAGGTCTCAACAAGTGTCTGTCAATGGCTCTGCCTCTCCGCCCTCTAGCGTACTATCAGGGGTTCCGCAGGGATCCGTCCTCGGCCCTATGCTGTTTCTGCTATATGTCAATGACATCACAACTAATGTCAATTCCTCCATGAGACTGTTTGCTGACGACAGTGTCATCTACCGTACAATCTGTGGCCCTGATGACCAGGAAAGACTCCAAGAAGACCTTCAGAAGGTGTTTCAGTGGGCTGAAACTTGGAGCATGGCCTTTAACATCTCTAAATGTGCTCACCTCTCCATCACCTTGAAGCGCCGGCCATACCTGTTCAACTACTCAGTGAATGAGCAAGTACTCCCACAGAAGAAGACATACAAGTACCTTGGTGTAACAGTTCGAGATGATCTACGCTGGAACACCCACGTCGAAGCACTCCGCTCTAAGGCATCCAGAACCATGGGCATCTTGAGGAGAAATCTCGGCTCCTGCAGCAAGAAAGTGAGGGAAACCGCCTACAAGACCCTAGTTCGGCCTCAACTTGAATACTCCTCATGTGCATGGAATCCACATAAACGGCGTAATACCAACTTGCTGGAAGGAATCCAGAGGCAAGCTGCACGTTTTGTCACCCAAGACTTTAGAAGGACATCGAGCGTCTCAGACATGATTTCTCTACTGGCCTGGAATACTCTTGAACAACGAAGAATCTTTGCCCAGTGTGGAATGTTCTTCAAAATCCACAAGAACATGGTGAACATCCCACTTACACCTGGTATTCACCCAGTCTTGCACCAGAGAGAGCTACGTGGACACACCACACACCCATTTATTTTTCACCAGCTTCCCTGCAGAGTGGACTGCTATAAGTACAGTTTTTTCCCCCGAGTTATTCCCATATGGAACAGACTCCCAGCAGTAGCTGTAACATCTAGCTCGATTGCTGGTTTTCAGACCTCCGCAGTCCCGTCCATCATAGCCATGATGGGCATGCCCACCAGGGCCCTGTAGGGAGGGAAGCCATGAAGCCGACATTAATGTTCTCACCAGATGCACCCTACTTCTTCGTACTCTCCAGTTTACATGTCTTCTTCTGCACAATGTCTGGCTTCTTTTACTTGCACGCATCACGCACTCACACACTACCACTATTACTCCACCCTGGACAGCTGTCAACGTAGCTTTTTGGGTGCAACAAATTCAAGATTCAAGAAACAAACATTATATACAGCAAAGTTAGAATCATGGAACACAGACGTCGTGTTTCCCTTCAATTTGTCTGGTAACACCCCCACCCCTCTCCTCTCCTCTCACCCCCCCCCCCCTCTCAACCCCCCTCTCCCCTCCCCCTTAGTTCATGTTCGCGGCATTGAAAACAAATAAATCAGCAAATTGTAAGTTGCCTACATTTCAACGATATGGGATAGGCCTTTAAAACTTCGAACATACCTATATGCATCATAAACTCATAATATGTTTGGGTATGGTTCATAATTAGATTCTTCCTCAACTCCGGCCGTGGATGGGCTAATAACTAGGTTATGATAAACAGTCGAGGTTCTTATATTTATACAATCTAATCAAAATCAGTATATTTACTGCTATGAGAGGCATGGCTGTTTCTATAGGTTCAAGGGGACGTTACATCCTGCTATGACACCGAAGCAAGGCGAGGTTTGGGCGTTAGTAGTTATTATCTACAGCAAGTATCTGTAGATCAGCCTGGCACTCGAGAAGTAAGCAGAGGGTGGGTGGGAATGTTTCAAAGGTACGAAGGGCGGATCATTCCTCAAACTCCCGAAGGATCCTTGTCATGAGATAAATCACTCTCAACCATAATGTCACAGATCAAGAGTCAACTGACATGCTTTCTTCTCGACTGACTGGCAAGTCGTTAATTCTAATGACCAATTATATTTTAATTTTCTACGAAATCACAACAAATTAAATGCCCGCTCTTGTGTCCACTCTCAATCAATCATTTCATTATAATGGTTTTACGTCATCACGTTTAATATTAGGGACTTTTAGATTTGCGTGGACTGATACGTGTGACGTCCATTTAAGGCAGTGTATTATTAGGACGTCGATCGTAGCTATCCACGTTGTCGCTGTACACATCTAAAAGTCCCTAATACCGCCTATTTGACAACGACTGATGAATGCTAGTAAGAATCTCTTGTCCGGTTACGCATCGGGCGAAACAAAATAGCTGGTCACGTGTCAAATCTCAACCAATCATTCGATTTGGATCTGCATCATCAAATAACCCATTTGGCACTGACAGATGTAAGCTTTCTATATTTATTTTTTAATAGGTTTTTATGTTCTAATGAATTCTGCTGATCCACATGAGCCTGGTCAGTCCGCCAAGCTCTGGACAACGTTCTCTCCTTCCACCGAGGCTCAAGATATGTGTCTAACGTTCTGGTACAGTATGACTGGTGGCGACACAGGGACACTCCAACTCTTCATGTACGTCCTTCTAATCCATCAGGGTTTCTTCTTATTGGGAGTGACCATCCCTATTATCTAAACCTATAGTTTCAAGTTTCGAATTTATTGCATTTCCAATGTATGAACTACTTGGACTTTATTTCCCTCTCCTGATGTCTAGGCCGTTATAGAATCGCGATGCTACCTCCAACAACGATTAAGCCATGTTTATATTTTAAAATATTGTGTACACTTTCGTATGATTTCATCATGGAATTGTATACAAGTATGATTCACGTTATAGCTAATGATAGGGTAAAATGGAAGGAAAATTGAAGTGATTATCGGCATGTACATGTCAGTATACTCAGTATGCGATTTGAAAACAATGGGCCGAAATTTACACTTGTTCCATTGCATTCACTTTCACTTATCTTTTCAATCCCCTCTCCCCCCTCTCTCTCTCTTTCTCTCTCTCTCTCTCTCTCTCTCCCTCCCTCCTTCCCCCTTTTTTAATCTATGGTCTTAAATAATCCCTATATGTAATCTTCGACATTTCTCCTTCTTCTCACACAATCTTTTTGGTGCTTTTAATCCCCCCCCCCCCATTCTGCGATGTATCTCTTTCTCTCTCTCTCTCTCTCCCTCTTTATTTATTTCTTTCTCTTTCTTTCCACTTTCCCTCTCTCTGTCTGTCTGTCTCTCTCTCTCTCACACACACACACAAACACACACACACACGCCCTCTCACTCTCTTTCTATCGTGTTGTCTTCATATTTTTCCCTGTGAAATGGAAGGTGGTAGTAAGACGTTAATCTGGAGACTGAGTGGTCAACAGAGCGCTTCCGGCTGGTTGCAAGCTACCGTACCTTACAGCCGAGCTGCAACGGTATGAACGTGTTAGACGTGTCTGACCTTTCCTAGGAAGTTACTTGAATGATGTTATTCATCCAGTAACGTGAAAACTAATAGCCCTTTTATAAATGAATTACTGAAAGTACTATTCGTCAGTTTCTACAAAATGAATAAAAACATAATTGCTGGCAATAGATTTTGACCATTGTTATAAGCCCTCATCTCATCTGAAAATTCTCCTTAAATGTTTTAGAAGTGATGCAATGTGATTTATTTGTATTTTTGTCAGTACGTTGTCAAAGATGATAGTCATAACAATTACACTATCTCAAGATTCAAGTGTAAAGTTTACATCTTAGCCCTTTGAAAATGCCCACTTGTACATTTGATTAGATGCAGATAGGTCCTCATCTATGGAGCACGATTCCAAACCATCTAAAGAATCAACCTTCCTTAAATAGTTTTAAACGTTCCTTTCGATTGTTTTTATCAAATTTGTACTCAACAACCTGAATATCATAGTATATATATATGTTATTTTTTTGTTAAATGTTTTCCTTTTCCGTTTTAATGTTTCCCTTTTCCGTTTTAATGTTTCTACCTGCTTTCTTTTTCTTCTTATGTTATGTTAATTACGTACTTGTTTAGGGGTCAACGTTTAACAAGGCTAAATGCTCTTTTTTGTTGACCCCTCATTCGACATAAATTTGCTTTCTTAACTAGTTTCCTTGTTAATCTTATTGTATTCATGTTCTGTAATGTTACCCTTCTACATGTATTTATATATTTCTTTTTTTTTAATACTCTGTATGTATTGTATATGTTTTTTATGAAGAATGAAATAAATACCATACCATACCATACCATAATAAAATAATAAAAAAGATGTGAAGATGATGACAGCATTCGATACAGATTTGGATATTTAGATCATCAAAGTGCTTATCCTCCGCGTGTCATGAGCCTCTCTAGGCTGATCTTTTTCATACTGCCCTCTACGATACAATCCTCTCTACTCTGTCACTCAGTATTCATATCAAACACATTTCCTCCCTCCTATTCTCCTTTTGATCCACAGTTTGAGTTCCAAGGTATAGTTGGTAATGGGAACCGAAGTGATATTGGATTAGATGATCTGAACCCTGTATCAGGAACATGTGATGGTAAGAATGCCTTGTTCATACCAACATGTGATAGTAATAATGCCCTGTTAATACCAACATGTGATGGTAAGAATGCCCTGTTCATACCAACATGTGATGGTAAGAATGCCCTGTTCATACATGAAGTGACAAAGAAACTAAAAACAATACTGTTGCAAAATAAAATGACTTTTAAACCATCGTGTAATCCTTTTTTATCATTTTGTTAAATCGATCTTTCAGTGGATTTTTGTTGGTAGTTTTATAGTAATGTGTGAATAAACCTTTATTCAATTTTTAAGTACAGCCAGTGTATGTATGTATTATGAACTATGTGCAATTATCTCTGAATTCGGGTTTGCCCGTACTTATGAACCTGGGGCTGGGCTCAATTTTTGGTAAGAGATGGATAATGGGTTACGTTCTAGTGGTAAAAACGAAATAAACTGGTTAACTTATATATTCAAATTCATGAATACTCCTAAATCAAAAGGCTCTTCTTAAAAACTTGCCCGAGGCTTGCCCAGCACAGTAACAAGTAACGTATTGAGACTAAATACCAAGTATTGTAAAGCATTTATAAATAACAAGTCCATGAAATAACGCTCGTCACTAGATCCCAAAGAAAGAAGCATCCATATATATGAATATACATGTATTACCAAACGTTTAAAGGGATAGTTGAGTTCTGTTTACAGACCGCAAATGCCTTCAAAGTGCATGTTTATTGCTCTTATTCTATCTATGACATTTATAGTGCCCTTTTAGAACCTAAAATTGTTATAAAGGTAATTTTATACCCCAAAATGTGTGAAATTTAGCCAATACGATCATACCATTTCAGATCCACTTTCAAAAAAACACAGTGACCGTTAATTAATTATTTAATTAAAAACAACAATACATGAGCCGGCTGATTGTGGAGAATATAAGCAACACGAAAATGACAACCAAAAAGCCAACATCGGCATTGGCTGAAATACGACGTAAAAGGCGTTATTTCTTTTTTTTCAACGGTTTTCAACGGTTTTTTCAAATTTTTCAAAATATCTAATATTTGTGGTGGTACACAAGTATTAGAAATCGTTATATTTCAGCCGTCTCTGAACCGATTTTGATCAAACAAAGATGATTTTGTCATTTAAATATTATGTTCTTTCAAATATGACACTCAGTTTTTCATTATCTCACAACAAAATTATTTTGTGTAGCGCCCTCTGCAACAGAACTCAACTATCCCTTTAACGTAACAAAACTGTTTGAATAATGTCCATGGTCCTTGGTCCGTGTGAGTCTGTACACTCTTACTATCACTAAATTCTGCCTGTACACCCATACAAACCTCGTGTCGAACCAGCTCCAAATTAGGAGAAAGATTAATATACCTGACTAATCATTCTGATGTTACTTTGCAGTTACTCCACCTGCGGCAAGGGTTGAACTCCCCAGCACATCACCCACAATGCCCCGTACAACTATGACGTCAGTATCAGGCTCTGGGACTGGAACTCCCAAGGCAACAGAGGGCGCACCTCTGCCAACGTTCACCACATCGGGTCAGACTGAGCAACCCAAGACAGAGACAACTGTGACCAATGGTTAGTAATTCTTTTGTTGCAAGCAGTTGAATTTGTATAAAATGCATATATTTACAATGTTTGATTAATATTTTTATCATTATTTAATGTTTTGTAAGGAATACTTTGTTTACTTTGTTGCACCCTTTAGCAAAAATGAAAAAACACCCCCCCCCCCCCTTGCGTAAGCGCCTGTAATAAGGTATGGTAGACTATGCCTACCATTTGTTATCAGTACAAATATAAATATATTTTTATCTTTTAAAGCTCTTGCGTTAAGATCATAGTAATTATAATTATGATACTGTTTCTTGTTGTTGTTGTTTATATAGTTTACATGTTTAATTTATTTCATTTTCCCTTATATTTCAGTGATGCGAACAGAAGGCCAAAAGGGAGCTGGTATGTATGTTGTGCACAATATGTCTAGTTTTTTAATATTTTGTTTGATTAAGCAAACACGTCTGTACGCTTAAATCCCCTTTGCTATTCTTTGTGTGGGGAAAGAAAAACCATACATGCACAGATAACGTCATATATCCCCATCCTTTTTTGTTTTGGTTTCTTACAGAGCCTCTAGCTATAGCCCTTGGGGTGACTGGCGGAATCGTAGCCGTCATCTTACTGGTGATCGTTGCTTGGTTCATTACTAAAAGACGCTCAAGGTTAGTTTATCCGTCATCTTACTGGTGATCGTTGCTTGGTTCATTACTAAAAGACGCTCAAGGTCAGTTTAGCCGTCATTGTACTAATGATTGTTGCTTGGTTCATTACTAAAAGACGCTCAAGGTTAGTTTAGCCGTCATCTTACTGGTGATCGTTGCTTGGTTCATTACTAAAAGACGCTCAAGGTTAGTTTAGCCGTCATCTTACTGGTGATCGTTGCTTGGTTCATTACTACAAGACGCTCAATGTCAGTTTAGCCGTCATTGTACTGATGATCGTTGCTTGGTTCATTACTAAAAGACGCTCAAGGTTAGTTTAGCCGTCATCTTACTGGTGATCGTTCCTTGGTTCATTACTAAAAGACGCTCAAGGTTAATTGTGCAATATCAATCATTTTCGTTAACACATATCAACTAAAGACATTTTGTTTGTTTTCTCTCGGCCCGTTTTATTTTAGAAGCATTTTAAAGCAGCAGAATTATTTCACTAGTCTGATAACTAGAAATTATAAAAATGATAATGACCAGATACTTTGACATTTGATTGTTCATATTTACGTTAAGGTAATGAAATTATATTAGACATACATATGAAGGTTGCATATATTTAGATAGAGGAGAAAGGTTTCAGAATTATGTACTATTGGAAAATGTTGGTCTCAAATAGTGGCCATGTACAGGCAACTAGGAGAGATACCGAAATGATTTTGTAACTAAACTGCTCCCAATCGCCTTTGGCATGTTGTGTTTTGTGCCGATTGTGAATGTAATAGCTCCAATTAGTCATTTTCGCAAAGTAACCAAAGTTGTGTTAAGTGCCTCGGTACAAAACTATTTTATTCACCTATTAGGAAAATTTGTTTTTCAGTAGGACAAGTCTCATTGTTTTTCCTCTCTAGCGACAATATCATGTAAGCAATTCGCATTCTGACTATTGAAATACAATTGTTTTCTTAAAACGTGAATTAAATAATTTGTAACGAGGCACTTAAAAAGATTTGTGCGTTAAATTTGGTTACGTTACGAAAATGGTTTATTAACAAGAAGAGTTAATGTTTTAATTGACAAGTGTTTCTTTCTTTGTTGTGTAGTTATAAGCTGGAGATAGAAGCCCTTCATACTAACATGGAAAACCCCACATATGACCCAGACGGGCTCGGGGGAGATGTAAGTATTAATATAAACATTCAGAATGAATTATATTATCAGTAGTATAAAAACAAAATTAACACCAACAGCAACAGCAAAACCAACAATAATACCAACACCAATTACAACATAGTAATGATAATAACTATCGTAATTTTCTACTACGACTTCGTCTACTACTACTTCTACCAGGAGCAGATCCACGGGTCGATTTTACCGGCCCGGCCCCCCTAAACCACCAAAAGGTTTTTTTTTTTAAATAGGATAGTAACGTAAATGTTACCCTTTTTAAAAACAAAAAACAAAAGCGGCCCCAAAAAATAAAAAAGTGCCCCCCCCCCCCCCCACCTTTTCACCGGCCGGCTGTGTCGGCGCAAAAATTTTCCTCAAAAACTGGACCCCAAAAATAAAAAATATGTGCTCTTCCCCCCCCCCCCCCCCCCTCCCCCGCCAGTTGGCTGATCCGCCGCTAAATATTTTCTCAATATTCGCCCCCCCCCCCTCCCTCTTGCTGCCGGCTGGATCCCCCTGACTACTACCACTACTACCGCTGCTACTACTACTATCATTACTGCTCCTACTTCTACTAGATCCACTAACTAACATGACTACTATTACTACTGCTAGTCATACTACTACTACTACTACTACTACTGCCACTACTACCAATACCACTACTACTACTACCTTTTGCTATTAATTATAAAAATGATGATTGTATGCAAGTTTTTTTTTATTAACTACTTGAGTCTGCTAACTCATATTTATATCTTGCTTTTCCATAAAATGTTGCCAAACGATCTTTAATGTTTTCATTTGTTCAGATTGTGTTGAGAGACATGGAGAAAAGTCCGGTAGAAATGGAACCACGTTACCAGTCCTTTGTAAGTCTCGTTTTGTTCTTGCTCAAGAATTATTGAAAACTATTTTCGAAAAAAAAATAAAGTCAAGGGCAACATAAATACCCCGGTTTACATGGGTGGTATTCTCGAAAGCGGACTTACTTTAGTCCATGGTGTAATGCTTTGACTAAGTATGGAATGTCAAGTGTCCATATGAACATGTTTTTTGAATAATTTAATCTGTCACTAAATTACAATAAAATGTAATAACATAGTTAATGAACGACAATATAACTAAGAAATAATTATGTTATCACGGTTATTTAGGGACATATAAAATTATTCAAAAATATATTTATATGGACACTTGGCATTCCATACTTAGTCGGGGGATTAAACCATAGACAAAAGTTTGTCCTCTTTCAAGAATACCACCCATGTAAACCAGGGTATTAAACCATGGACTAAAGTTAGGCCTCTTTCGAGAATACCACCCATGTACACTGGGGGATTAAACCATGGACTCAAGTTAGTCCTCTTTCGAGAATACCACCCATGTAAACTGGGGGGATTAAACCATGGACTAAAGTTAGTCCTCTTTCGAGAATACCAGCCATGTACACTGGGGGATTAAACCATGGACTCAAGTTAGTCCTCTTTTGAGAATACCACCCATGTAAACTGGGGGATTAAACCATGGACTCAAGTTTGTCCTCTTTCGAGAATACCACCCATGTAAACTGGGGGGATTAAACCATGGACTAAAGTTAGGCCTCTTTCGAGAATACCACCCATGTACACCGGGGGATTAAAACATGGACTAAAGTTAGGCCTCTTTCGAGCATACCACCCATGTATACCGGGGTATTAAACCATGGACTTAAGTTAGTCCATAAATAAACAGTATACTTCATTTGTATTTTAAATCATTGACATACGCGCCTTTTTATGTTCGTTTAAAGTTATTGAAAATAGTACTTCTGCATTCATTTTCTCATATTTAAAACAGAGTTGATATGAATCGAAACACTCAGTAGAGTGTCGTATTATATGAGGTATAGTATTGCACAAGAGCCCTCCTGTATATTCCATGTGTGGATTAAAGCCAGTAATCTGGAAATTCGATCTTACCTCTCTATAATAAATATTGAGAAAAAGTATACACACGATGAGTAAGCGTTCTTAGAGCCTAGGTCCATTGAGGCCGGTCAGGGGACTCATGGGGGACGCATGGCCAGCGCATTGGAAATTCACAATTTTTGCCAGTGTGTTGTCGGTCGCTAGTTGTGCGTCATCATTCGTAACTCGTTCGTCGAGCGCGCTGGACCAATGCTATGCATTCGTCGTCATTCGGTGTGTGCGTCGGGACTTTTTGAGCATGCTCAAAAGTATGCGCGGACCTCAACGCATGAATGTACACGCCAAAAGGACGCCAGACACGCGCAGTGCGCGCTAGATCAACGCCAGACATACGCGGAGCTCAAGCACTGTATACGCGCAGCTCGCTAGCTACACGCTGTGCATTCTGTGTCAGCTCGCTAGCTTTTCCAAAATCATGACAAAAGTAAGGCACACGACCTTTTTCCGATTTTCAATGCGCGGGCCGTGCGTCGTTTATGTGCGACCACCTCTGTCGTAAGCGCGCGGGCTGTGCGTTGAGAACACGGTGCATGCGCGGACCATTCGTCCAGCGCGCTAGCAAAACGCTGTTCATTCGTGGAAGTTTGTAACATGTGCGCTCTGTATACGGTCTGTATGCGCCCTGTATGCGCTCAGCGTGCTAGCAACACGCTATGCATTTGTTGTCAGCTCGCTGTAGCTTCGACAAAAGTTGGGCGCACGACAACGCACTGGCAACAATTTCAAATTTTCAATGCGCGGGCCGTGCGTCCCCCATGCTTCCCCTATGAGTGACCGGGCTGATTAATAGTATAGTTGTATGTTGTAACATCACATCTTATTCATTTTATACTCCACAATTTATCGGCCATCTGTTTTTTTATTTTTTTATTACAGGCTCCCGTGGAACATACGGATGATGGTTTTGAGAACCCTACCTACACAAGTATAACGTCACCAGATGACACCGACATATAAATGACGTTATTATGAACATAGTCCACCAGAGATCATATGATTCTCTTCTTCTGTAACAATGTGGCGTCATATCCTCACCTCTTACATGACGTCACTAGATGACACCGACATATAAATGAAGTCATTATAAACATGGTCCACAGGGGATCATATGATTCTCTTCTTCTGTAACAATGTGACGTCATATCCTTGCCTCTTACATGACGTCACTAGATGACACCGACATATAAATGACGTCATTATAAACATGGTCCACTAGGGATCATATGATTTTCTTCTGTAACAATGTGACGTCATATCATTACTTCGTACATGTCTCATGAGAACAGGACATCATTAAAAGCCCAATCGAGGGAAATTAATAAATGGAGGACCAACTTTTGGCAATTCACATTGCAGACTTGGCTAATGTGTAAAGCACAATCAATCTTCTTTTCACTATACAACTGAGCACAAATATTAGCAAAATTTGGTATAATTGCCTCAAAATCGGTCGGACAACCAATCACCCTCATTAAGAACAATTTTAAAAACACATTAGTTGTGCTTATCGCATAGGGGTCTCTTGTTTCGAAACTTAGAAAGACATTCCACCAAATAAACCTCAGTGGAGCTAAAGAAGCGATGCAGATCAAATGTCTTGTTTAAGGACATACGATGGTGTTATAAACGACACTTCCTCTAGGTTTATACACGTGTGGTTAATTTCAGTTTAGAAGTCATTTAACAATAATGTTATCAAACTTATACTGAACCAATGCTAAATAACGTAATGATAGTTATACATAACACACGGAAGCTTTGTTTTATAACATAACAGATATTGTACATTGCAAATAGTGCCAAAATCGATAAGTTTATATTGATTAATCTTTGACTAGGCCTTAAATCTACGTTTTCTAATAAAAAGCCTTAATTCAGAGTCAGAAAAAGTTTGATGTACCCGCTATATAAGTACTTTTTTCAAATAAAGTTATATTTTTTAAATGAATTTTGTGTTGTTTTCCCACTCTTGAATATTGGCTGTTATACATCAATTTTCTTCAGCTTTAATAATCAAATGCCGTTTACATTTGCATTGCTGTCCACTTTTCTACTTCATTATGTATGCTTATGTCACTTTTTGTAGGGTGAGGGGGGGGGGGGGGGTAATATACTTGAATTGAAGGGAAAGTAAACCAAATTGATTGGAAATATATATAATCTTTATTATAATAAAATGAATATGAACATGGTTTTTTGGTTTATTGTGTTTTTATTGTTACATTACATTCATCATGTTCATGTTAGTGGTTGTCCGTAGCAACATGCTCGCAAAATACAACTTAATCTAAGTTGTAAATGATGGCAGGCAGATGGCAGCATGTACATGAGCGTATATAAGTTTGCATTGTGTCATTGCATTATGTTTGACACGAGAAAGCCGGAGTGTAAGAGTGAGAACAAGAGAAAGAGAGAGTGTGTGAGAGAGAGATAGAAAGAGAGAGAGAGAGAGAGAAGTTAAATTACTAAAGAAAGAGTACGTACGGTAATTCTGTTTGGAGCCAGAAGGGCGTTATCTCATATACTTCAACACAGAGTTAACACACTTCTGGCTCTCAACAGACTATAATGATAAATAAGAGAGGGTATAATGAAAGATAAGGTGGTTTTAAGAGACAGTAATAATGAGTTTCATTTACATTTAAAAGCACCAAGTATTACAAAATAACTCTTCACAAAGCAAAACAAAGCGGTATACATTGACGTGTATATGACAATTATGTTACCTTTTTCTTCTCTTTCTTATTCCAATCTTTTATTAATTTGTTATGACTACGTAGACTTTGTCAGGCAATAATCCCTTACTCTCTCTCTCTCTCTCTATATATACATATGTATATCCCCCTCTCTCACTCTCACTTTTTCTCTCCAACCTCCCTCTCTCAATCTCTCTCTCTCTTTGGTTTTCATATACCTTTTTAATAGTTCTCTGGATCTTTTGTAGACTCTTTTCACCCCTAGATCATCTGAAGTGACTTCTTCCGGATGAGGAAAGAAAGATCATGAGAGATTAAAATAACAGGAAATAACACCGACCTGGTATTCGGCATATGCCTACATTGTGAAAATATGGGGAAATTCACTAACCATGATCTCGCAAACAAAGTGTACTATCTTTGCTGCAGGCCTACTTGTACTAGGCATATATCCTGTAAGTCGCTGTGCGTAACAGTGTCTGCACAGTGAGACTAGGCTGAGGGCATACTGCAAGGGCTCTTCTTAGCTGATTTAGACGATGCGCATGCGTTATGATCGATCTGAACTAAAAGTGTAGAACAAAGGTCAGAGTTAGGGAGGGGAGAAATAAACTTGGAATAAAATGGAAAATACATTAACAAATTTCAGTTCAGTATATGAAGGCAAAAATAATGACCCCATTTCACCGTCTATCTTAATCTATTTTGGACCTCTTGTTTTGTGTATATTTTTTTTTTTCGTTTATCAATGGTTATTATTCAAATTGCAGAGATCATTTAGCCCACTTAACAAGTAATATTTTCATATTTTTAGTGTTCGATTAATTAAACATTCTCGCCATCGTCTTCAATGATCTTTCATATTGTGCCCCTCTTCAATTAAATTTCAATGTTGCCTTGTTCTTTTCATTTTTACATTCGACGCCACTGATTTTGTTTACATTTGCCTCGCCCCTCCCCACCAGACATTAACATTTTCAATCCAGGACGCCCTTCCAATTCTAAATTTTCCATAGGCCCTATAACCCTCCCTCCTTTGTTTTTGTTTGGTAATAGACTTGAATTGAAGGAAAAGTACAACAATGATTATAAATAAATATATATACTCTTCATATACTTAAATGAAGATACACGTGGTTTTTGTTAGTTCTGTTTTTCTTGTTTTAAGAAAGTGGTGTGAATTTCATGTTACATTACATTCATCATGTACATGTTATTGGTTGTCCGTAGCAACAGCTCGCAAAATACAACTTAAATCTTAGTTGTAAATGGTGGCAGGCAGATGGCAGCCTTTACATGAGCGTATATGAGTGTCCATTATATTGTATATTGTGTTCATATGTTTGACACGAGTAAGAGAGTGTGTGTGTGATATCCCTTTCAAACTGGCCTGATTTTCATCGGAAGCATCCGGACGCATCCGATGAAACGGCCAGTATGAATGCTACAGAGGAGAAAAAGCCGATTAAATAGCCGATGAAAAGAAGGGAAATAGGTTATTAAATTCTCCTGCTCAAGAGCATAAGAAATTTTTCATTCTATCGGTGTGACACCGATGAAACAGCTCACCCCTTTCTAACTGGCCTGAT
Organism: Strongylocentrotus droebachiensis; assembly: GCA_035222895.1. Classification (NCBI taxonomy): domain Eukaryota; kingdom Metazoa; phylum Echinodermata; class Echinoidea; order Camarodonta; family Strongylocentrotidae; genus Strongylocentrotus; species Strongylocentrotus droebachiensis. Next base: position 1,708 of record JAVYIG010010051.1, on the reverse strand, counting down.
TTTCTCGGTCGCGCGTTCACCCCGGGTATCTAGACTAATATCAGCTAGAGTCACGAGGCCTTGTCATAAGGCTAGCTCTCAACATACTATAATGATAAATAAGAGAGGGTATAATGAAAGATAAGGTGGTTTTAAGAGACAGAAAATGATCAGTTTCATTTGCATTTAAAAGCACCACGTATTACAAAATAACTCTTCACAAAGCAAAAATACAGCAGTATATACATTGACATATTACTATGAAAATTATGTTACCTCTACCATTTCTTCTCAGAATACAAAGACAAGATGTACCAGGTAACAGACAAAAATGGATGAATGAAATGTTAAATAAGTGCGTCTTTAAAAGCAATCTTAAACTTAACACTGGAGTCAATGTTTTTTAGATGTTCCAGGAGATTGTTCCATAACGTTGAGGCAGTGTCAGACAATAATTCCTTACTCTCTCTCTCTCTCTCTCTTTGATCCTCTCTCTATATCCCCCTCTCTCACTCTCACTTTCTCTCTTTTTCTCTCCACCCTCCCTCTCTCAATCTCTCTCTCTCAATCTCTCTCTCTCTCTCTTTGGTTTTCATATACCTTTTTAATAGTTCTCTGGAACATGTGCAGTCTCTGTTAACCTCTATATCATCTGAGGTGACCTCTTCCGGATGAAGAAAGAAAGATCATGAAGGTTCAAGATAACAGGAAATAACACCCATCTCGTATTCGGCCTAGGCCTACATTGTGAACATATGGGGAAATTCACTAACCATGATCTTGCAAACAAAGTATCCTAATGTTATGCTTACAGTTTTCCAAATTGTTTCAACTGGTATCAACTGGTACCAGTTAAGCCCAGTTGGAAACAGTAGATACCAGTTTTAAATACTTACTGGTTTCAACTGGTATCAATTGGAATTTCGACCTGGGAAGTAGGCCTGCAGCAAAATGGAATATTTTGTAGCAAAGCAGATGTACAACATGTTCCGACATCCAGGTGCGTGTTGAAAGTATGCTTAATATCCTCTTTCAAGAAATATACAAGAATTTAGTATTTAAGACTACTGTAACAGTAAAGAATCTATCCCCCAAACCGCAAGAAATATAATACCTTTCACAACGGATGCTAGAGATATTAACTTTGGCGTTATTCTGTAAATTATCATATCAGGAAATAGAAGCTGTACGTGCATTTCTCAATTCTTATGTTTATATAACACATTTACTTTCACTGAAGTTTAATGACTATTCGAAACAAGTCATCGGAGGATATATTAACCAATGCATTTCCCGACAGGCCGGGTGCGTGTTGAAAGCAAACTTGAGTTCCTCTTTCATGAAATATACCAAATTATCAGATATTAGTATTTAAAGATAAAGTAGAGTTCTGGTCATGCGATTTAATTGTGAAAGAGACGGTGTGGAATCAATAAGAAAAGGTCGATCATCTAGCGAATAAGTATTGTTGTGTACTGCAAGGTTCTGAAATCAGCAAAATGATACGAAATTTGGCCCAGTCTTGGTAAAGTTGCAATCACTGTACACAAAAAGATGTATATGGGACTACATGAACATGTGACATAAAAATCCGTCCCGATTGTTATGATGTTACATGTCATTGTTAAAATATTAAGACATAATATTATGTTATCATGGTTATTTAGGGACATATCAAATTATTCAAAAATATATTCATATGGACACTCCATACTTAGTCCAGGGGTAT
>JAVYIG010010050.1:0-72511 GCA_035222895.1 Strongylocentrotus droebachiensis | reverse complement strand
CAACAGCAGCCAAGTTTTGACAATTATAGTTTATATAAGTACATACAAATAATACCGACACAGAAATGTCTGCAAGTATTTGGGACCTAGATAGAATATGCGAAAAGAGCTATGTCTTTGTCTTTGGCCCATGATCCCAAAGCTTAGTTACGTAAGAGGACAATTCAAGTTGTGGAGGGTACGGGTCCTTGTCATGGTCGTTATCAACTCTAACAATAGAAGAGCGGATATAAGGTAAGGCTATAATTGAATGACAATGAACTGATCCTTGTATGTACTACATGTATGACCCTGTTTTTTTTTTAGGGGGGGGGGTAGGGGGTCTTGTTGTTTTTGCAGTTGTCGTTGCTGTTTTTTAAATTTGTTAATGGGATCACGTTCCGGCATACTCATAAATATCTGAAACAATCATTCAAAGACAACAATCATGCACGATAAAGGAATGGACAAGAATATGTTATAAGATAAAATTTCACAGACAAATAGATGATTATAAGAAATGATTGTTTCTCTCTCTTTTTCTCTCTATTTATGTGTATGTGTGTGTGTGTGTGTCTCTCTATCTCTCCCTCTACCTCTCGCTTGGTCGCTTTCTCTGTATGTCTGTCTCTCTGTCTATCTGCCAATGTTGTTCCGCCATTTGCTTGTTTGACGGCACCATTCCTTCTTTGAGATAAATTATCATAACATAATGATGATGTACACAATTTATTATACCTTATATTTATTATAGTGAGCGAAATAGAAAACGAGCAAGTGATAATGTCGAAATGCGAAGAATATTACGGTACAATCATTATATTTACAAAGTAAAACTTTGAATTAAATCTCTGTTGCATCAAATTGATATAAAAAATGTTTATTATGCTATATTGACAATACTATTATATGTCGGACATTATAATTCAGCGAAAAGATATCTATTTAAAAGAAAGGACGGACTAAAGAGGGGGAGATCGGAGCTGGGGGGGGGGGGGATGATCGGAAAAAACAAATATATAAATAAATATAGTACGGACTACGTCCAACTTTCTATCTCTCCCGACCCCCCCCCCTCTCTCTCTCTCTCTCTCTCCCTCTTTCTCTCTCTCTCCTCCCCCCTCTCTGTCTCTCTGTCACTTTCTACCAAGCGCGTAGCCAGGATTTCATTCGTTGTACCTTTCCCGACCCTTAATCCTTATCTGTATTCAGTCCCCCTCTTTCGAAGCGCGGAAGCTTTGACGTTTCATTCAATTATTAGAGAAAGAAGACGATTCGTTGTTACGTTCTCGACTCTTAATCCTTAATTTGAACTCGATTTCCCCCCTTTCCGCGCGAAGCGCGGAAGCTTTGACGTTTCATTAGTTTATAAGAGAAAGAAGACGATTCGATGTACCGTTCTCGACTCTTAATCCTTATCTGAATTCAGTTTCCTCCTCCCCCTGGCTACGCGCCTGTTTTCTATTCCGCCATTTGCTTGTACGCCGGCAGCATCTCTTCCTTGAGATTAATTATTATAGGATTTTCCGGCGAAATTCGCTAGTTTGTCATTTGAATTCATATACTCTGCATTTAAGTTAGCGCAGATCGGCTTTGCCATGCCAATTATCATTCAATTTGCCATTAGGGTCTTTTCTGTTAGGCCAAATAAAAAAAAACATGTTTAGCGTCCTGTTTTTTCGAAAAATAGGAAGGAGGAGGCCCTTGTTTCTTTTTCTTTCAAAATGGCCGCTCAAAATGGCCGCTCGGTACGTTTTCCCTGACAGTCGGGCTATTTTTCAAGATGGCCTACGACATTTTTTATTTTAATTTTTTAAAATCAGATATAGATCCATTTTAGCAGTGTTTTTCATGTTTTTTTTCTTGAAAAAAAAAAATTCAAGAAAAAAAATAGGAGGCGGCCCCCAAAAAGGAAGCGGGCAGGGACGCTAAACATGTATATTTTTTGTAATGGCCTTATTCCATTCAATAATTTTGAGGACAATGCATATGGGTGTAGTGAGACATTATGTAAAGAAGGGGCGAAATCAAATGATATGGCTTTTCTGCACGGATATGTTCATATACCCCGGAAAAGTACAAAAATACCCCGGGGATACAAAAATACCTACCCCAGTCACAATATTGTACCCTTCCTCCATAATGAAATTGTGATAAATTGATGATGAAACACAAAACAAACAACTTCCTTTCATGAAAATTTACAAAAATATTGAGACCATCAAGTCCATGATGCCACTCGATGTAAGTCGTTTTTTTTTTTTCATTCTTAACAATCAAACTTAAAGGATGATGAATATCAGATAAATCTAAAAGTATATAAAGTGTATAAAAGCAAGAAAAAAAAATATGATGAAATACACATGGACAGAAACAATCTTGAAAGAGAAGAATGAGCTATAAAAAGTGTGTAATAAACGAGATATGTATATTGACCATCAATTTGAGTGCACAAAGTGCTAATTTGAATGCTACAAATGAATTCGAATGCTAAAAGTACACCTTCACGATGTCAGAAATCGTTGCTCCAAATTGAATGACCAAATAGCGAAAGAAGCACACTATTCATTAAGTTGAATGAAGCATACATAGATTCAAACGAAAACTTCATAGATTTGAAAACTAGAAAAAGGAATATAAACCCAAGATATATCAAACAGCACTAAAACCGTCGAATTTGAACGCAAGACAAATTAATTTAAATGACAAACTCGCGAATTTCAAGTTGGCCGGAAAATCCTATATAACAGTTATCCCTAATGATGTACACATTCTACCTTATATTTATTATAGGAAACGAAATAGAGAACGAGCGGCTGATAATGTCGAAATGAGAAAAACATTACTGTCTGTACAATAATTATACAAAGTAAAACTATGAATGTAAATCCCTGTTGCATCAAACTGATATAAAATATGTTTATTATGCTATATAAACGGTACTATTATACGTCGGATATTATACTTTAGCCCAAAGATATAAACAAAACAAAACAACAAAATGGAAAGAAAAAATTGAGCTGGGGGGGGGCAGGAAGTCAGTCAGAAAAATATGATAATAATAAGAACAGTACAGGCTACGTCCAACTTTCTATCTCCCCCCCCCCTCTCTCTCTCTCCCTCTCTCTGTCTATGTCGTTTTCCATCTTCATCTTTCTATTCCGCCATTTGCTTGTATGCCGGTATCATCCCTTCCTTGAGATTAATTATTAAAACATATCCCTGATGTTATCGGACATTATACCTTAACGAAAAGATATAATCAAACAAAACAGAGACAAATTAAAGAAAAAAAATCGAGCTGGGGGGGGGGGGGTGATCGGAGAGACAAATACCTTCTTTTTTTAAATACAGTATACAGGTTACGTCCAATTTTCTATCTCTCTTCCCCCCTCTCTCACCTATAGCCCCCCGCCCTCCCCTCTCGCATATACCCCCTCTCACATATACCTTATATTTAGTATAGGGAACGAAATAGAGAACGAGCGGCTGATAATGTCGAAATAAGAAGAATATTACTGTACAATAATTATACAAAGTAAATCTTTTGAATGTAAATCTCTGTTGCATCAAATTGATATATAATTATTTAAAAAAAAACACTATTATGCTATATTGACGGTACTATTATACGTCGGAAATTATACTTTAGCCCAAAAATATAAACAAAACAAAACAGACAAAAAAGAAGCAAATCTGAGCTGGGGGGGGGGGGGGGGGGGGGTCGGTGAGAAAAATATCATAATAATAAATACACTGAGTACAGACAACGTCCAACTTTCTATCTCCCCCCCCCCCCTCTCTCTCTCTCTCTCTCTCTCTCCCTCCCCCCTGTCTGTCTGTCTCTCTGTCCATGTCGTTTTCCATCTTCATCTTTCATAATGTTGTCTATTCCGCCATGTGTTTGTATGCCGACACAATCCCTTCCTTGAGATTAATTATTATAACATTAACTTGACGTTATTCGTCGGACATTATACTTTAGCAAAAATATATAATCAAACAAAAAAGAGACAAACTAAAGAAAACAAATCAGAGCTGGGGGGGGGGGGATACTATCTAACATAGATAAAGAGCAGTTATAAGCAAAGAATTGAGAACTAATTTGTGCAACCAACTATCATGAAAATCAAAAAGCTGTACTGAATAGTAAAACTCCGACACTTTATAGCACGATAAGTAAATAAAGCCGACAATCTTGAATTGAAACAATGGGATAGACTATATCGAGACTAGCTAATCTCCTCAATAATAGGCCGGCCTGGTACCCTCTATACGTACGCATGAGTGACCTGAGCTGAGATCGCTAGGTCGAGCGAGACTGTACTATATACTATATCATAAGCTTTTCAAAAATAGGCCAGTTACTATGAATAGGCGTCAATGACCATATAAGGCCAAGGCTCATGCATCGAACGGTGTACCCGCGCGTGCCGTGTACAAAGGTTTTAAATGAGATCACGATTCGACGTACTCCTAAATAAAAATAAAAATCTCTGTTGCATCAAAATAAAATTATACGTTCATTGTATGTTACTGACAGAAGTAATATACATCGGACATTATACTAAAGCACAAAAGGGTTATCTATAGAAGAAGGTGGACAACATTATAAGAGAAAGAATAACGATTTCTCTTTTATTTATACAAAAATTAACAGCATAAATACCCTTACAAAAACAGAAGAAATCTTGAAGAGAGAGAGAGACAAGAAAAATGTGAAAAGGACCCAACAAATACAAAATAAATAAATGATAGGATTCTAGAGCGGAAGATGATAGGGGAAACGTAATAGTTTATTAGTATTGACAAATTTTGACAATAATAGTTTGTAAGTAAATTGACAAAGTATATACAAACAAAAACGACACAAAATATTTGAAAGCATTTTAGAACTACCGGTATATAGAATGAATATACGAAAAGAGTTATGTCTGAGGCCTATCTAGATCTATGTTACGTAAGAGGAACAATGAACTTGGCCAAAGGTAGAGTTCGTTGTCATGGTTATAAACTCGAACAATAGAAGGGCGGATTATGAGGTACTAGGATGCCTGCCGTCATGAGATTTCTTCAAGGCGAGCGCGGATTACGCTGCTCCCAATGAAGTACCAGCAGTATCAGAATTTCATGTGAAAGAAAAATGGACATATGCTTATGAAGAAAAAAAAAGATTATAATGAATAATATGAAAGTACAACAAACAGGAGCAATTGATAATGTTATAGTTTATATTTTGCACGATTGGAGAAATAAAGTATCATAAATCGTAATCTTGAATCTTGTGCAAGAGTATTGATTTATCTTGATTTTTTTTGTGATGTGAGCAAAATAAACGCAAATTTCTAAACGAATGTCAATCAATGATTTGTTACCTTCCTTCCATTACCCCCACCTAACAAACAAACAAAAAGCAGGAGACACATTAGTATACTTGGGGGAGGGAGGAAGACAAAAAATGTATAATGAGTGCAGTTTTCACATTTTAATGAGATTTATTGAATGGAAGAGTAAAATCAACCCACATTTTTAAACGATTATAAACGAATTTTTATTAATTGCTTTCCTTTCATTATTCATCACCCTCCCCATCTAAATAATGATAATAATAATATGATGATGATGATTATAATGATAATAATAAGCCGGAGAAACACTATCGTACGGGGGGAGGGGGGGGGGGCACGAGGCAGAATGCGGATAGAGAGGCAAACTGCACCCATAATGGGTGGCCAGTGAAGAAACAAAAGAGAGAGTGGGGAGAAAAGAGAGAGAAAGAGAAGAGAGGGAGGAAAAGAGATGAACAGGAGCAAGAGAAAATATTTTCTTTGGAGAGGGCTTTATACCAAGTTCAAAGAAAAATATTATATTTAAAACCTTCCGTAAAATGTGTTTTTGGCCTCTATGAGTTAAATGACAATGGAAAAGCATAGTCTCCAAACAAGAATTGATGAATCAACACATTGGCGTTACGGCCAGCACGCAATTGTTTATACCGGCGAGAGAGAAAAAAAAAACACTAGTCTTTATTTCCATTAATTGCTGGAGAATTAAATTTGAATGGGGCTCCCATAATGTGTCTAGATTGACAGCTCCAAGTTACCACCCCGAAAAAAATCTACTTTTTAAAATTCATTCGGTTATATATACACAGATAAAACGTAATTGTTTAAAATGCTAACAGTTCATTACAATACAACAGCTTGTTGAATTTTTAAACAGGTCTTATTACTTGTAAACAACCCTTTTAAACGGTGTTTACCGTGTTTTTATTGTGCATAATGATCCATTCCAAACATACAGAGTACAGTGCTAATTAGACACGAACTCAAGCTAAGCTAAATAACTTAGTTTAGCCGCAGAGGGAGCTAAACAAGTATGACGAACCTTTCAATGGGTTGAAAATTAATCGTGGTTTTTCTGGCTTGAAAAAGACGTCACGGTCTTCGCACACACACAATGCGGCTTTTCGTGGGCAAATCGTGCATCCGGGATTAACTCCGACAGCTTTGATGCATGCGCTCTCAGGTTAATAAGCCGCGTGTTTACTGCCACTCGAATTAATCCAAGGCGCCTAAGTAATACCGTAATTTGGTAATATGGTTCATTGTAATAAGGCCATATGGTAATACAATCATACAGGCATAATGTAATACGATAAAAACGAAAATATACGTTAATAGTGTCATAGGGTAATGGGCGTATTTCGTTTGTACAGTAAATATACGTTATCACGATAATACGGTATTAACCATCAAATGCTCTTGCACATAATGACGCGGTAAACAACAGTGGTGTATTTTATTGGCGTTTTTGAATTTTTTTGAATTTTTTTCCCGTAAAAGGATAGCAAGTGGGGAAAGGGAGGGGTGAGAAAAGAATTTCATGCTTTTACTATTATAACGAATGCTCCTAAACGCATCCGTCTGTTTATAGAAGAAACAGCATTCACCGACCGATGGATGAACGGACGGCTTCGTACAATACAAACACACAGCCTCAAGTCGAGTACGGAGAGATCGTATATTGAACTAATTTATATCCTGTGTAAATCAATTTCTCATTTCCACGCAGGTGACAGTATGTCACATCATCCGGGTTATCCGTTCAGTACACGGGACCGCGATCATGATGGTTCAGGGGGACACTGCGCCTATTATTACAAAGGAGGCTGGTGGTACAATAGATGCCATCGTGCTAACCTCAACGGCCAATACCTGAACGGTCCAACCACAATGAGAGAGCACACCATGGGAGTGGTCTGGGATGAATGGCTCGGTCAATCATACTCCCTCAAGAAGACGGAGATGAAGCTTCGCCCGACGTAAATAACAAAGTGATAAGAAGGTGTCGGTTTTACGCGGGGTTTCGTAAGCACACTTAAGCGCACCGCACATAACATTTTGTATTTTATCACACACAGCTTCTCAGGACACATATTACAATACCCTCAAAACAGTGTTACTCATTTTAGTATTGGTTTAACATGGAGGGAGTTATGCCGTGTTGCTGTAATAAGTATTCACATATAGGCCTATTCACTTAAATATAGAAAATAATCCTACATTTTCTAGGGTTATTCGGGGAATAAACACTCTACTCTTTCTTACGTCTGTTTAAAATATGCATTTGACATACTGATCATCATATTATTTACATCAATTTACATTTTACACATGGACAAAAGTAATTAAATGAATGGTTATATCCTTAACGTTTCTTGAATAATTTCTTTGTGTTTCGTCAATAACAAACTTTGCTTATTTACTATGTAATATCGTAGTTTTTATTTAAAACTAATAAACAGAATTATACTCTTTACCATCATATAGAATGTGGATATACATTATGTATATTATGTATTGGCCTAAAGTTAACATTCAGTTTATTGCAAATTTTTCTTCTTCTTCATAATTCATATTTTATGTTTTTTTAAGTATCGATTGTAAATGTAAATTCATTATTTGTTTGTTTTATTACGTTCTCTAAACTGATTTGTAACAAAATACTTTGTTTAGCTGTTTAAAGGTAATACAAAGATTTGGTATGGGGTCATGAATTTGGTTCAAATGAACATATTGGAAGCATATGCGATCCTACAATATTCAGTGATCGTTGTGGTTGAAATCGGGTCTAAAGTTATGAAATTGTAGATAATACACTCTTGATGTTGTATAGCTCCCTCTCAAGGCCATGATATTAATTAAGCTATAAAACAGTGTTTCTTGACTAAAATCGACCGATTTGCTATTCCCATTTGGAAATTATATATCAAGACTACATATTCTGAGATTTTCATGGTAGCAGATACTATTGTACGGCCGTAGGCGCTATTTGAAATTTTTATATTCAATTTTTCTCGAAAGCAGAAGTGTTTTAGGGGCTAAATTTTCTAGTGCGTATTATACATCCACATGGGCATCCAAATATATAAAAATTGTAAAGAATCACTATTCACTAAATTTTCAAAATTTCCCAAAACTTTGTATTACCTTTAAGGGGTTAGGCTCGACTAGCACATGTGCTATTATCTGGCCCCTTTACCAACCAATAGTTTCTTTTCTTGTACATTTATTTGTAAATTATTGTATTAAATGTATTGCTGTTGGTAAATAAATCATACATGTATCAAATCAAATCAAATCAATAATAACCTCTAACTAATGCTTTTTCATTAATATGTAATTGCTCATGAAAGTAATTATAAAATAAGTTTTCAACAATTCTCCAAAAAATCGAACCTTTTTACGTTTTAAACAAAACATAAGTTGTTTCTGTTTCTTTACATGTATCACACTGGCCATTGTTCATTATACGCCATCTGCATAGATCATGTTTGGATAGAAAAATAGTGTGCAAAACTTCAAAATGTACTCATTAGCTCATACTTCTATTAGTATTATTATTATTACCATCATTAATGTTTTTGTAGAAAACGTACTTTAGAGGAGAGAGTATTATGTAGGAAGATATAAAGATAGATATCTTTCAAAAACAGTTCTCGCATTCTTGAATATAACGTAATAGTCAGTCTACTTGTCATCAATTTTAAACAGACACACATTGATGATGAAATAATCATTGATTATTATCAAGTATCGATTTAAAAGCGGACTCATTCGTTTTTAATACTTATATCGTAGCATAAGAAGCACATCTTATTCATATTAAATTGTTTTTATCTCATTTAAACAACCTTTCGTTTATATTTTTATCTTCATTCCTACCCTTCTGCAATTCTCAACAATATCCCATTTTTATTTCAATAAGTTATGAAAAAGCAACTCAATGAAGTGTGAAGGTTTTTGTGTATTAGGCGATAATGGGAAGATGCATTTTAAAATAAAAGGTACTTCAAAAACACCAAGAGAAAAAAAAGATTATGGAATGGAAACCAATAGAGACAAGAACACAATCCCAGCACATGGTGTGCAAGTAATTATGATACATCCTTTTCATAGTATTGTCTTGTTTCACTTTGTCAAATATTAATTAAACTTCATTCAAAAAACATCATAAGTAAAACAAAACTTGCATTCAATGATTAAATGTAACGTCTCCGGTAGAACTTTATAAAACGTCCCATGGCCACATGTCTCTGACGTCAGCACGGAAAGATGTTCATTGCACCACACTGAATGGTCTCAGCTCTTTTTGGCCTTGCCGAGCCCCCTGTGAATCAGGATGAAGGGGACAGTTATAAACCTTAAAAATATCGAAATCACTCTTTTACTAGTAGAGGGGAATACTTGTACAGCTTAGCAATGAAGAAGTAGGCTGCAAGATTGAGGCAGTGAATTTTATTCATGTATTCAGAAGAGAGGCAGAAAAAGAGACAAATACAACTATTGTTTTTTTCACTTGTGCCTTGTACATATTAATATTGAACTGACGTGTTTCACAAACATTATCATTGCTCATATTGTTATTAGAATTATTATTACCATCATTGATATATTGTAGAAAACGTATTTCAGAGAAGAGCGTATAATGTAGGAAGATATAAAGATAGATATCTTTCAAAAACAGTTCTCGCATACTTGAATATAAAGTATCAGTCAATCTACTAGTCATCAATTTTAAACAGACACACATTGATGATGAAATAATCATCGATTATTATCAAGTATCGATTTTAATGCGGACTCATTCGTTTTCAATACTTATATCATAGTGTAAGAAGCACATCTTATTCTTATTAAATTGTTTTGATCTCATATAAACATTCTCTCGTTTATATTTTCGTCTTTGTTGCTACTCTTCTGTAGTTCTCATCATGTTATTATTATTTAAATCATCTATGAAAATGCAACTAAATGAAGTGTGAAGGTTTGTTGTGTATTGGGCGATAATGGGAAGATGAATTTTAAAAGAAGAGGTATTTCAAAAATACCAAGAGAAAAAAAAGACTAGGGGAAGGAAACCAATATAGACAAATACCCAATCCTAGCACATGTTGTGCAAGTCTAAGTGTGTGTGTGTGTGTCTGTTTTAAAATAATAATAATAATAATAGTGGGTTCTTGTATAGCGCTCATGTCTGTCATACGTGACACTCCTGGCGCTCCCAATTATTACCCTGGCTTTAGCACGGCTGCCATACGGCGCTCTTGCATTCCAAAGTATTAATTCCTGCCAGGTACCCATTTACATCACCTGGGTTGACTGTGGCAAATGTAGATCAATGTCTTGCCAAAGCACATTATAGACGTGTACCAATCAGATAAGTAATTCTAATCCCTCCCTTTATAGTATTGTCGTGTTTCACTTTGTCCAATATGAATTTAAACTCATTCGAAAAACGTAGAAGTAAAACAAAACGAGCATTTAACGAAGAAATGTAACATCCATTGCAGAACTTTATAAAACGTTCCACGGCCAATCGAAATGCAACAACGTCTCTGACGTCAACATGGAAAATTATTCATTGCACAAATTAAGTGAATGGTCTCAGCTCTTTTTGGCCTCGCCGAGCCTCCTGTGATTTCGGATGAATGGGACCGACATAAACCCTAAAGATCTCAAAGGCCCTCATGTACTGGTAAAGGGAATACTTGTACAGATTAGCATTGAAAAAGTAGGCTGCGAGATCGATTCTGGATAATCACAGCATTAAAACAAGTAGCCAAACAAAAATCAATGAGAGAGAGAGAGAGAGAGAGAGAGAGAGAGTGGGAGGGAGGGAGTGAGAGAACAAGGAGTTGAGTGAATACTGCGAGATTGATCCTGGAAATGAAGTTAAACAAATATAACTTTTTCTTTTTGATCAGACATTCTGAGAGAGGGGAAGACAAGATAGGATGTTTTGTTTGTTTATGTGTTTGTGTGTGTGCGTGCGTGTGTGTGTGTGTGTGTGGGCGTTTGCGTGTGCGTGTGTGTGTGTGAGTGAGTATGTGTGTGGATGGGTGTGTTTGTGTGAGGGAAGGGGGCAGGGAGGAGCAGACATTGTTCCAGTAAAATTTCCTCCAGATTTGTATAAGTTTAAAAAAAAAATATATAAGTGAATAACATTTACAGTTAACAGATATATTATGTTTAGGTACTTATAAGTTTACTCTGTTGCTAATGTATATATACTGCAAATAATATTTTGTTTAATTATTTTATGTATCAGCAATCAGTATTGAAAACATTTATTTTATTCAATTGTATGTTATTCTTTGTATTACACATTTGGAGAATTAAAACAAAATTGTTTTTTTTTAAAAGTGTGTGCACGCGCGCGCGCGCGTGTGTGTGTGTGTGTGTGCGTGCGTGTGTGTGTGTGTGTGTGTGTGGGTGGGTTGGTGATTATGTGTGTGGGTGGGTGGGTGGATGGATGTGTTTGTGTCAATTAAAGGACGATAGACTCTACTATTCATAGGAATGAAAATTTCCCAAAATTGTTTTGATATACATCTTTTGGGAGACTTTCTCCAACTTCCAACTTCATTATTTTAGATGAAGTATAGGGAGATGAAGGGAGAAGTAGAGAGATTACTCGATGATAAAATAAATAGAAAAAACCGTTTTGCCGTTACATAGCTGAGAAAGATAAATGGAAAAATATGTGGATTATCTAGACAAGTATAGGAAATGCCGTACATTTCAATAGTTTCACTCATATTATAGTACTCTTACAACGAGAATATGGTATTGCAAGGCCTCTGTCGCTCTGCCTTGCTTCTGATATAACTCTCCGATCTGGTAAGGTTCAATCTAAAAACAGTAATATAATTAAGTGTTAACGTGTTAATTCTCTTATGTAATCTCGAAGACGATTGTCTAAGGTTTTCTAGATTCAGCTTTTTAAGGACGTAACTACAGTACCTCCTGACATAATGGCAAGAGTGGGGGGGGGGGGGGGGTGGCTATAAATAAAAAGTGATAGCAGGAAATGTTGATACAAGGGTAATACAATTACATGAATAGATCATATAACCACTTCTCACATCATATAGTCGCGCGATAGCTGATCATACAAATAATTTTGTCTTGAACTGGTAAAATAATTTAAAACAACTTCTCTTTCATCAGGGGGCGTTTCACAAAACTTTTCATCAGTGACAAATGACAATTTTTGTTATAAGCTACTGAAAGCCTTGCTTCTGATTGGTTATCAGCAGATTTGTCACAGATTTTTGTTATTTGTCATTGAAAGAAGGCTTTGTGAAACGGGTCCCTGATCATCAGGATCAATCATTTAGAACTTGCATTGGTGAATGTGATTCGATTAGCATGTGCATTGTGCATGCTCTAACAATGTGAGTGGCTGAAATGATTATCAGCGGAGTAAAGTCCAGAAACGTAATGGAATCCAGTAATAATAATAATAATAATAATATGGATATTTATACAGCGCCGGTATCCGCCAAGCTCTGACGCTCATGGCGCTGTACATACATGTATTACTATCACAAAGATATAAATTTCTTAACTAAAATAAAGTAAACTAAAACAACACAAATTATTACGCTACATTGACATGATTAAATAGCACTGTTTAGAAAGAGATGGGTTTTTAGAGCAACTTTGAAGTCATGAAGGGCAGTTAAATTACGAATACTAAGTGGCAGCTTATTCCAAAAGGACGGACCAAAATGAGAAAATGCTCTATCCCCCAGGAACTGCGCGTCTTAGGGACAACTAATAAGGAGGATTGAGATGAACGAAGATGTCTTGTAGGCTTATACTTAACAATCAACTTGACCGGTAAGGAATCAGTGCTGTAAATGTTTTAATCGGTTAACTGTTTTTTTTAAATAAATAATAAATTGGAAACATTAATTATAAACTCACCTCATCTAACAAGGCCCTAAGGTAGAAAGCGTTAGATGTCTGCTTAGCTTTAGTAATCATATCAGTTAAGATACTGGGTGGGATAAAAAGTATGGGTTACCTTCAAGGTAATACAAAGTTTTGGTATGTGGTCATGAATTTGGTTCAAATGAACATAATGGAAGCAAATGCGATTCTACAATATTAAGTGATCGTTGTCGCGGTTGAAAACGAGTCTAAAGTTTTGAAATTGTAAATAATAAACTCTTTATGTTGTATAGCTCCCTCTCAAGGTCAAGATATTAATTAAGCTATAAAACAATGTTTCTTGACTAAAATCGACCGATTAGCTCTTCCCGTTTGGAAATTATATATCACAACTACATATTCTGAGATTTTCATGGTCGCAGCTAACATTGTACGGCCGTATAGGCGCTAATGGCAATTTATCAAAATTTACCGGGAGCAACGGTAAATTGTTATATTCAATTTTTCTCGATAGCAGAAGTGTTTTAGGGGCTAATTTTTCTAGTGCTTATAATACATCCACAGGGGCATCCAAATATATCAAAATGGTAAAGAATCACTATCCACCCAATTTATAAATTTCCCAAAACTTTGTATTACCTTTAACTAACAACACGTAATGTGTGCAATTCGCATTCTGAATATTGAAATACATTTATTAGTAAAACAGGTGAATGAAATAATTTGTAATGAAGCACTAAACAATGACCCAATTCAAGATCAAAATGCTGCTTCAACTCTTCAAACAATCTGGGGAGCGAGAAAGATAAATCGAAGAACATAAACTACTAGGTGATGTTGCTAGGTGGGAGAAATGGTATGGGTTACCTTACCTAACAACACGGAATGTATGCAATTCGCATTCTGAATATTAAAATACATTTATTCGTAAAATAGGGGAATGAAACAATTTGACTCTTGCATTTAATTTATGTTTAACTTTATTTTGCAATTTTATGAGCGGAGCCTTCGACTTGTAAACATTTAATGTTATAATGTCAAAGCAATAATCATTCATTTTTATTTGAAGTGCTGATACTACGTCTCGAATGGTTAACAACATCATGTAAAACCTCCTTAAATGTTTCATAGTTTGCAATACGTTATCTAGCTGAGCATAGGTCATATTACTTTCGTCTCCATGAAGCCTATACTAAACTCAGAAAAAGGTTGCATACATTTTTTTCTTTCAATTCTTCCTCCCGCCCCACCCGTCCCACGCGTGTAATTGCTATGCAACACTGCAATGGCGTAGCATGGGCCCATGAATTTAGGGGGCATTGTGGTGGGGGGAAGGGAGTGGAAACCACGGCTTACACTGAAATGTGGGAGGACATGCAATTAGGCCATCGTGAGGGGTGCAGGTGATCCGTGCCTACTGCAGCTACGCGACGCAAAACTCAATGCGTACGTTGCTTTGTGTTCGCAACCTAGCTGATTCCTGGACTGAATTCAAATGTAAGAATAGTCACACTTGGGTAGAACAACTCCATTGCGCATCATCATCTTAACTAGAAGGACTCCATGACTGAGGATTCACAAAAATGGTAAGAACTGACCGGAAAAAAAGAAAATGTTTGTATACATGACCATTATGATCTATTTCGTGTGAATAATAATCACAATTATGATTCTAAAAGTTGTTTTCATTCTATACGAAAAAGGGTTAAAGTGTAAAAGTCGCTGAAGTAGCGCCCATCTTGCAGAAAAAGCTTGAAGTCTAGATTTCACGATTGTTAGGCGTAATAGTATATTGGTAAAGCGCTTAGAGACATTAAAGCTAAATATTTGATTTGATTTGATTTGATTTGATTTATTGGTTTCTGCATCTGTTTCTTTTTTTCATCATACATTTTCATGAACATAATATGGTTTCATACAATATTTTAAGTGTATATAATTTTATACAGATAATAAACGAAATTAAACAATTATATTGAATGCATAATTAACATACATTAGATGCAGGAGAGCTACAGAAATAAGCAAAGTAGCTTGACGTGCCCGCAGCCCTCAACTTAGATACAACAATAAAAAATAAAAATAAAAAAGAGTGACTTGCAGAGAAGAAAAGGAAAGGGGAGAGAAGGAGCGTTGGTAATAATACAATAAATCTCACACACTCTACCTAACAGTGCCTGCATTCTGAGATAGTTCTGACGGCATTTTGCATAGACTGCTCCTTATTTGTCACAGCCAGAGACTCGAAGAAATAGAGTCTGCTCAAGGCTTTATGGACTGTGGTATAGAGTCAAATTAGAGTGTGTGCCTGTATACTAGACCCGCCTTGCTGTGGGTCGCAGCCTATTATCGTCTGACAAAAGCGAAATAAAAAACAGTAAAAGCATGACCCCTCAAGGTGGGGGGGGGGGGGGGACATTCTTCAAGTTGTGTACTTAAGGTAGGCCGATTCTAATTAGGTTTAAAGGAAGACACGTGACCGCGTACATCTGCATGCTAGTCGAGATGATATATGATAAGATAAGCGACATATATTCATTAAAAAGGTTTACGAAAGAGTTTCATCAGAACTTTAAAATCATGATAATATATTATGTAAACCTCTTTCTAATTACAGACCAGTAAACTAAAGCTTCATTGGAAGTGCATATATGGCACGGTGATCTTCCTTTCTGTTGGTATGTACCCTACTCCTTAAAAATACAATTTCAAACCCTATTGCAACCCTATATAAATGATTGTTATCTATTTTTTTTTACCGAATTTGTTAATATGCTCATATGTAATATTTTTCTTTGTTAATCTTAAACAGAATTTTGTTTTTTCTCTGTATTCATAAATCTATTTGACAATTTTTTTGTTTATTCATGTTAAACTTATTTAAGTATTTATTCTATCTGGCGGCGTAGATAAATAAGGTTTTAGATGAAAAAAGAGCATTGTAGCGTGTAGTGGCTTAACTATCCAAGATGTACATCTGCTGTATCCCTTTCGCCCACTAATGGAGGAAAGGAAAAGGGAGGGAGAGGGGAAGAACGTGAAAAGGGTGATATGACCCTTTTCATCCACAACAAGTGGCCTTGTTTATTCACATTTTATAAACATAATACGATTGATGCCCCTAGCTCCTATAATATCAGTGCCACCCCTCAAGACCCCCATGCGAAAATCCACACTTTTGTTATCATTCTTCTTCTCCGTATTATTATTTTCATCATTATTATTATTATTATCATTTTATTATTATTAGAATTATGTTTTCGTCGGTGGTGGTGTTCGTTTTTATCATAATCATCATCACCATCAACGTCACCACCACCATCACCATCATCACTATCATCATATCACTATCACCGTCAACATCATTATCATCATTATCATTCTGGCACACAGCTTTACCCGCGCCATTAGATGCAATGGAAATGACACAAACCTGCTGCAAAAACGTGTTTGGACTCAACTACACCTTACCAATGTTCAACGAGTGTCAAAAGAAGCAAAACACCAACGGCAGTATGGTACAGACGATTCCAAAGCTCATCACTGTTCCGATGGCGGCTAACGGTTGCCCTAGACGGAAAGGAAAATTAGGAATTCCTCCCGGATACAGAATATGCAAATTTCCTGGTAATTATTAAGGCCCCCCCCCCCCTTGAAAAAAAAAGTAATACAAGTAGGTTTTATTTATGAGGGCACCACTCGTTCTCCGAATTTAAATTTTATGACGGTTCGTAATTCCGGAAAAAAAACACTTCAAATTCCAGGCCCGGTGGTTTATTACCCCGGAAATTAAATAGGGTTCGCAGCTCCCAAACATTTGGGCTGTCCATTCGCATGGTCTGTTCCTCCGAAGGTTTCATTATTCCGAAAATGGAATGGGGTTCATAATTTCGAAGGTTCATAATTCCGAGAATGATATAGTTTTTAAGGCCGTTCTATTGAATTTTAGGATTTATCAACATTCGGAACTATGAACCTATGCATTTCCGGAATTACGAACCTTCGGTTTAACGAAGCTTGGGCAAAACGACATGTATAATGGGGTTGGAGGGAGGGGGGGGGGGTCCTCCTCTATGCCTCGCGCTCAATACAATCCATCTTTCTCCAACTACTGTATTTACTCATCGAATATATAGGGGAAAATCCATCCTGATATTAAGTTGGTTTAATGGAAGCATAACAGATTAGGAGGAACTAGTCAGTGATAGTTTGAGCAAAGTCTGATTAAACATCAGAAAGTCATGCATTTTTGAAGTTGCGATAAATTAAAAGAAATTAAGAAACTCTGTGACCAATATGTTCTGTACATAACATTTTTTTTTAATGTCATTTTCTTCTTTGTTGATGAAATAATAGATTTTCCATACAGGGGTTGAATAGAAACATACTTGCAATAGTTGTTTTGATGGTGCTTGTATGATTGAAAGTTTCTTTGCGGGAAAATAATATATGTTTTTTTTTTGGTATAGTACAGAGCAAATGATGGGCCTCGAGTATACCCCGTTACCTTGCAAACCTCACGTTAAGAGTTCTGCCATATTTGTGTTTTGTTCTCATTACGTGGCAAAATGCATTGATGGTTGTTTTTATGGTGCTTGTATGATTGAAAGTTTCTTTGAGCGAAAATAATATATAATCTTTTTGGGGTATAGTACAGAGCAAATGATGGGCCTCAAGTTTACCCCGTTACCTTGCAAACCTCACGTTAAGAGTTCTGCCATAATTGTGTTTTGTTCTCATTACGTGGCAAAATGCATTGATGGTTGTTTTTATGGTGCTTGTATGATTGAAAGTTTCTTTGAGCGAAAAAAATATATAATCTTTTTTGGGGGTATAGTACAGAGCAAATGATGGGCCTCGAGTTTACCCCGTTACCTTGCAAACCTCACGTTAAGAGTTCTGCCATATTTATGTTTTGTTCTCATTACGTGGCAAAATGCATTTATGGTTGTTTTAATGGTGCTTGTATGATTGAAAGTTTCTTTGAGGGAAAATAATATATCATTTTTGGGGGGATATAGTACAAAGCAAATGATGGGCCTCGAGTTTACCCCGTTACCTTGCAAACCTCACGTTAAGAGTTCTGCCATATTTGTGTTTTGTTCTCATTACGTGGCAAAATGCATTTATGGTTGTTTTTATGGTGCTTGTATGATTGAAAGTTTCTTTGGGGGAAAATAATATATCATTTTTTTTTTTTTTTTTTTTTTTTTGGGGGGGGGGGGGGGGGATATAGTACAGAGCAAATGATGGGCCTCGAGTTTACCCCGTTACCTTGCAAACCTCACGTTAAGAGTTCTGCCACATTTGTGTTTTGTTCTCATTACGTGGCAAAATGCATTAATGGTACAAAATACCTACTAAAAATAGAATGGATATATGATATTTTTATTAAACCAAACTGCACTCGGTACAAAACTAGTATAATATCCTTTCTCTTTGCTGTACCTCAAGCCAATACAAAGTATTATGTACCGGCGTCTGTGAAGGAGGAGCAAGGGGAGTAATATAATTTAGTCCCTCCTTACAATTTTTTTCGACCAAGGGAAAACAATTTCAGCATGCTGTATATACTAGTAGCTGGCCGGGTGTATAATAATTGTGTTAGCTCTTGTAAGATTGCACATGGAAATGCTTGTAATGAAAACAGGTCGTGGGGGAGGGGGTGTCACAAAGACCTAGATCAACTTAAACTTGAACAATGACCGGCCGTTCATGCCACTGGGTGCTCTCACCATTGGTTTCTCAAGGGATGTGCTAATCGTAGTCACAAATCTACAGAATTGACTTTTTTTTTTTACAGTTTATTGTTGAAGAAAAATTTAATGTAATTTCAAGTTCTACGTTAGACTTGAACTTATACTAATATACGAATATAACGAATGTTGAACCAGATGTAAAATTTTAGGAAAATTCCCTTAGAAATTGTGTCTTTCGATAATTTTATTTTTTCAACAATTAACACACAAAAAAGAGGAAATTCTATAAATTTGAGACCATGATTTCCACGTCCTTCGAAGGGGCTGCCATATTTCAAGTCCAACTCAAGTCGATATTAGTCTTTTGTGAAACGCCCCAAGGTCGCGAAAGACTCTTATATTGAATGGATGAACGATTGATTGATAGATTGATTATTTTTTAAATCAAAGTTTAAGTACAAGTACAATTATTCACAGAAATATAATGCTAAAGAGAAAAGAATATAAGCTTTTACTGGACAAAGCTGGTAGTTTTCTTATTTCCATTTCAGTTAGTTCATATAAAGTCGTAGGTTTTTCGTTTGATTGAGTATGCAATAAAAAATGGAAGACCAAAACATGCTCAGCCGACTCATAGACATACGCATGAACACACACACATAAACACACACACATAAACACACACAAATTGAGTTTCCTTCCTTTATCTTTAATAGATTGTGACAAGAAGCTCTGTGAAAACGGCTGGTGCGAGGAGACTATGGAAAGCTATCTATGCCACTGTTCACCTGGATTTCAAGGGAAACATTGCGATGAGCGTAAGAACAATAAATCAAAGAAGTTGAGTTCTGATAAATGTTTTAAAAAACACAATAAGAATATTTGTGAACTTTCCTATTCTAGTAATGGCATGTGGGTTTTGAGCAATATCATAGCAGTAGACTTAATAGTAGCGATGGTATATGGATCAGAAAGTTTGAATGTGCAGAAAGCAGAAGAAGGTATCTTGAGGAGAAAAGAAAGAGCCCTGATACGGAAGATGCGTGGTATGAAACTGTTGTCAGATAGAAAGAACATAAGTGAACTCAAGGAAAGTTTAGGTAATTTACCTGGCTTTTCGAATTGTTTTTATTTTTTGAACCCCAAATTATGACAATTTGTGTGATATTAGATTGATTATTAAAGAAGTGGACTCTGGTGGACATACATCTGGACTTGCCAAACTTTGACAAATACCTATACTTTACTGACCTATTACCTTCTATTCCTTGGAAATGGATAGGATAAGTTTGTTAATGAAGTTTAAAATCATTGTGTTACAGCCAAATTTACAGGTTGATCTTGTAAAATAAAACTGCTTCTAATTTCCTATTGAAAACTTCATATACGACAATATTCATAATTATGTACGCCACAATTGCACATGCATTTCCGTGATTTTAAGCGATTTAGCTTCTTTTGCGCAGCCATTTTAGAGAGTTCCAGGCACAGTTCTGTTTTTTGGGTTATGGCTGACTGGCGACGGTCGTGATGAGATCAAAGCTTGGACGCATGTTTGGTATGTCATTATGATGGTACCGATCAGTGTCCATTAATTTTGTAGTAAGTATATGATATAAGAGATGAACTCGCTTTTTGATGCAAATGAGACCGAGTGAACTATTAGCCCTACTAGCACGTTTTCGTTTGTTCGATCACATTCTGCCGTACCAAACAAAAGGCTTACTAATGGATCCTAAGCTATTCAAAGAGGATCCATCTTCATAGGCAATCCGTTTCATTTCTTTAAAAGAAGGTTGCCGTGTTCTGGTAGAGATGAAAAATAATTGTCGAGCTTTCTTATTCTTTTTATATTGATTTGGAAGGATATCATTAAAAACAATTATATTGCCCCTTATATTCATCATGTAACTATAAATAGCTGAAAAGTTCGGAGCTAATTATTAATATCATTAATGTTATTACTATAACAATCTTAAATTACTTATATTATTATCATTATTCTAATTATTATTATCATAAATGTTATCATTATCACTATTTTTTTTTCTCGATGATTCCACTCCCCACAGTTCCACAAAGTACACACATTCCCCATGCAAGCTTTTTCTCTTCATGATAATCGCTTATTTGAACCAAATCGGAACAATCGTAATTTGTGAAAATGTCACGATACTACTCGTTAATAATAGATTATTCTGCTAAAAACGTATTTGCGAAAGGATAATACATTTGTTTTAAAGCCGTTTTTGTTGTTGATTGATCTTCAGTCACACAGGGAAAAGAGGTAGAAAGAGAGAGAGAGAGAGAGAGAGGGGGGGGGGAGAAAGAGAGAGAGAGAGAGAGAAAGAGAGAGAGAGAGGGGCAAATAACTCTTTATCCTGTATCCTTGCCGATGAAAATACAGACATTTTTTGTTTAATAAATAATAATAAATAGTATGGCTATTTATATAGCGCCGATATGCGTCAGGTTCTAACGCTCATGGCGCTTTACACATATTACCCTGGTCGTAGCCGAGCTGCCGAAGTAACTAGCGCTCAAGCATACCAGGTACCCATTTACACCTGGGTGGAGAGTGGCAAATGTAGATAAACATCTTGTCAAAAGTGCCGTGGCGGGATTTGAACCCCGTACCTTGTGATATGTAGTCGGGTGACACCACCTCTACTAATGATCAGAAAAAAAGGTTTACGAGACAAAAATGGCAAATAAGATCTCCATCACCAAGCGAAAAGCTTGTTTACTGTCAGCGATAATGAGCGATAAGAAAAGCAAAAACATTCCAAGTGGGCCTCATTCTTTTGAATTCAGGGGGGGGGGGGGGGTGTAGAGATCATGGGGAATTGTACTTTAATAATTTTGTTTTGGGGGTGTATCGCCCCCAAAATGTAGAAAAGTTTCGATATTTGCTTTGTTAAAGTTGTTGTTTTGATACATCTTTCGACAGTTCTGACAGCTGAAATACAAAGGAGCCGTACAATGTTTATGTTAAAACTGTGAATCTCATGTGATCCGTAGTGGGGTTATTTGTAAGGCCTATATACCATTTCGGAATTACAATATGAACTTCAAACGAACGTGAATATCCACGTATATTTGTATTCATAGAGAAATCGCACTTTTTGCATTTCAGATTAATCACTGCCAACAGTCGGCCTTTTTTATTCACATTTCATAAAACCTAATACGTTAGGTACCCCCAGGTACCCTCAATAACCTCACACCCAAAAGCCATAATTGGTTTGTTCTCCTTCTTCTTCGTATTATGATCGTGATTTTTATTATTATTATCATTATGATCATCATTATTATCATCATCATTATTACTATTAAATGCGTTCTTTGAATCTTGTGTCACGGCAGAAGCACCCTCAGTTATTACTGACTTCACGGACATGTCTACAATCATACCGGCCGAAATGACGCAAGTCGCCCCCACGGACGGTGAGCATTTCCTATCATTCCCGTTGCACAGAAGGTTTCAATTTCCTGATGTAGGACTGTGTTATTTGAATCAAATCTATGATGGCCAATAATCTATAAATATCATTGTCTATACGGTGTCGCCGTCATACGGTGCGTCAAAGACGACACAGGTCGCTAACGCAGTCCTACGTCAGGCGAATGACACTTCCCGCTCAACGTCCGGCGTTATAACCGCTACTTGCATGCCTCTTGCACACGAAGCATCATTCTTGTGACGCATGGCTGGATCAGTGAGTTGTGCGGTGTTTGACGCACCATGGGAGATTGACATTCAGGAATTGTCAACAAAATGAATAAAATATGAACAGTAAAAGGGTCCTTTGGAATTACTGACTCACATTTTGGGGCCTTATCTTTTGTGGCACTTTATAGCAGCAATTGTTGATCATGATTAAATGTAGATTAAAAAACCATTTTAGTCGAAACGCGTTTTTTTCCTCAATGAGATGTTTTATTTAATCATTCAGGATCAAAAGCGACTTAATGAAATGTAAGGTTTTTTAAAACCCTCCTAGTGTGCCTTTTGGTATGATCACCCTTCTGTTACTTGTCAACTTGACATTTTCTTTACAAAGTTTTGTAAGCTTCTTGTCCAGGGTCCTCATCCACCATGTAAGGTGCTCAAAGAACTCCGATATTACCTAAGTTATTATTTCTATTAGCTAGCCTATCGCAACAACTCACAGCAGCTCACAACATTCAAGAAGGCCGTTCCTTAGAACAAGTCAGGTGCCTATCCCCCCCCCACTCAGTGTTATTTAGGGTACGCATATGCGTTTTCCCTCCTTTTGAAAACACCTCCTAAGTCCGGTGTGTAAAGTCCTTTTTGTGTATGTACGAGCCGGACTTTGGTGCGTGAAAAGTACCCCTTTACCGGACATTTTGGTAGCACGCATGCGGTCATCCCGACCCCGGAATGGGGGAGGGGGGGGGGGGGGGAACCGGGGTGCCCATTTATTACACCTTGTAGTGTAATAAATTTAACAATGCAAGACATGCTAGACATAATATCTCCCTGCGTCGGAAGTAAACCTTAATTGTCTAAGAAATAAGATGTAAGTACCAAACAAGGATCGAATCAGTGACCTTTTCCTGTGAGAGGCCGGTCCACTGAAATTCAATTCTCTCAACTACAACACCTTTGTATTTCGTATCAGTTCCTAAACTCCCACGTGACTGCGCTGAGATTCAGACTGGTGGACTATCCAATCTCAGTGGAGTGTATCCCATCTATCCCGATGGAGTTGGTGATGATCCTCTCTTCGTGTACTGTGATATGGAAACGGACGGTGGCCGCTGGACGGTGAGAAATGATGATAGCTAGCATTTAATTTTGTATCAACCCCATTCACTATTAACATGATCGCAACGAGTTTCAAGAAACAAGATGGCAACCATTTTCGTCAAATTAACCCCTGCCGGGTGTGTCCCCTATTGAAATATGTGAACATTTCAATGAGGTACTACGTAATCCGAAAAAAAATATTTGAAATATAATTTAATTGACTTTTGAAAAGTGGATTGTGTTAAAGGGCCCATGACATCGAAATACAAGTGTATTCCTGATGGTGTGCAGTCCTGCATACATCTCATATTTTGAAATGCAAACTTCTGAATTTGTTTCATAGATTTTTAAATATTTTTTGAAATATTTGTTTTTTAAACTTGCTAAGCTCCACCCCAAAAACCTCCAGATCTCATTCCCCTTGTGACATCATCTGTCAGTCATCAATGAGCTAACTTGAGAAAGTGGTATGTAACTTTGCCAAAGTTGACCACCTGTTACAATACCACAAACAATAGCGACGTATAAGTTGCTATGTCAGACATGTCAGACTAAACTAATATTCTAGAATAGACAATGGTATGTAATTTCTCCCAGCTTAGCACACGTTCATAATAGAAATGCGTGCTTCCATACATATGTACAATACATCATCATTGCCTTTGTTTTCCTGGTGATGCTACAGCATGTCTGACATAGCAACTTGTATGTTGATTTTGTATTACGTATTGTAACAGGTGGTCGACTTCGGCAAAGATATATACCACTTTCTCAAGTTAGCTCATTGATGAATGACAGATGATGTCACAAGGGGAATGAGATTTGGAGGTTTTTGGGGTGGAGCCCCGGCCCCCCCCCCCCACTCAGGTTTCAAAATGACCGCATGCGTGTTGCCAAAATGTCCTTTTCGTAACAAAAGAAAAAGGTCGAGCCGTATTGACTTTACACACCGGACTTTTGCTGAAAAGGGGGGGGGGGGGGTGCGGAAAAAGGCTCGTATACAAAGGAAAAAGGTCGAGCCGTATTGACTTTACACACCGGACTTTTGCTGAAAAGGGGGGGGGGTCGGTTGGAACACGCATATGCGTACCCTAAATAACACTGAGTGGGGGGGGGGGGGGGGGGCGGGGGTGGAGCTTAGCAAGTTTGAAAAACAAATATTTCAAAAAATATTTAAAAATCTATGAAACAAATTCAGAAGTTTACATATCAAAATTTGAGATGTATGCAGGACTGCACACCAACAGGAATACACTTGTATTTCGATTTCATGGGACCTTTAATAATCAACTCTAGGGCAATATACCATGTATTCCATTTCATGCATCAAAATGTTTCACTCTCCACCCTGGTGTCAACGGGAACCTGATGATTGCTGGGTTAAATGGAAGGGCCCTTATGAAGAACAGAACCGATATTGATTTGGTTTATTTTTGTTAAAGTCTTAACCATCGCATTCTTCTTGGCAGACAATCTAGACTGCGTATCCTTATGATTGGAGAGAAATGTGGTAACATCCATTCTTCTTCGTGTTGCTACACTTTAAAAAGTAATTCCATAAACATTGCATCTTCCATCCTTCCTCTCTCAAGTATTATTAATATTCTGAATTAATTATTAAAACACACACACACTCCTGCTCACTCTTCCTTTCCCCTCTCTCTCTCTCTCCCCCTTCTCCCTTAATTTCTCTCGACAAATTTCTCTGTCTCTTTTCTCTCTCTATCTCTCTCTCTCTCTCTCCCTCTTTCTCGATATCTTTTTCTATCTTTCT
Source organism: Strongylocentrotus droebachiensis (assembly GCA_035222895.1). Lineage (NCBI taxonomy): Eukaryota > Metazoa > Echinodermata > Echinoidea > Camarodonta > Strongylocentrotidae > Strongylocentrotus > Strongylocentrotus droebachiensis. Next base: position 47,041 of record JAVYIG010010050.1, on the reverse strand, counting down.
ATATCTCCCCCTTCTCCCTCCCCCTCTCTCTCTCTCTGTAGGTCTTTCAGCGTAGAAAAGATGGTTCAGTTGACTTCTATCTATACTGGTCCGAATACAAATACGGTTTTGGAAACGTTTCCTCCGAGCACTGGCTCGGTAACGACAACATCCACCGTCTTTCCCGTAATAAGACCTACGAGCTACGGATCGACCTCGAAGACTTCGATGGACAAACGCGCTATGCCACCTACAGCAATTTCAGTATTGCAGACGAGGCCGCAAATTACACCCTGGCCCTTGGCAACTACTCCGGAGACGCAGGTAGGTAATAGGGGGATCCCCTGCAATGTGTCGTGTACATGATATTTTTCAAAAAAATGATCCTCGTGGAATCACTAACGTTATTAAAGAGTTAAATCAATTAAGGCTTTTTTCTTCTTCTTTTGTGTACATGAAATAAATAAGGGGGGGGGGGTATTTCGTTTTTGGACACATTGCAATGCATGGAACCAACCAATATGTACGGTAACAGGATGGCCTACCGCAGGATACGTTTTACGGTAAGATGGTAATAGTGCACAGTAGGCTAATTATACGGTAATGCAGTAAAACGGCAAATTCGGTAATACCGTTATTTAGTAATATGGTTCATTGTAATAAGGCCATATGGTAATACAATCATACAGGCATACTGTAATACGATTAAAACGGTTATACGTTAATAGGGTCATATGGTTATACCGTATTTCGTTTGTACAGTAAATATACGTTATTACGATAATACGGTATTAACCATTAAATGCTCTCGCACATAATGACGCGGTTAACAACAGTGGTGTTTTTTATTGGTGTTTTTTGTATTGTTTGTTTATTTTCTTTAACCCGTAAATGGATAGCAAGTGGGGAAAGGGAGGGGTGAGAAAAGTATTCATGCTTACCAACGAATGCTCCTAAACGCATCCGTATGTTACATCAATATACAGAAGACACATCAGTCCCCGACGGACGGCTTCGTACAATACAAACACACAGCCTCAAGTCATTCGAGTACGGAGAGATCGTATCGTATATTTAACTTTATAACCCGTGTAAATAAATTTCTCATTTCTATGCAGGTGCCCGGCCCCCCCACTCAGTGTTATTTAGGGTACGCATATGCGTGTTCCAACCGACCCCCCCTTTTCAGCAAAAGTCCGGTGTGTAAAGTCAATACGGCTCGACCTTTTTCTTTTGTATACGAGCCTTTTTCTGCACCCCCCCTTTTCAGCAAAAGTCCGGTGTGTAAAGTCAATACGGCTCGACCTTTTTCTTTTGTTACGAAAAGGACATTTTGGCAACACGCATGCGGTCATTTCGAAACCTGAGTGGGGGGGCCGGGTGCAGGTGACAGTATGTCGCATCATGCAGGTTATCTGTTCAGTACACGGGACCGCGATCATGATGGAGTCGAGGGATATAACTGCGCCGATCATTATGAAGGAGGCTGGTGGTACACATATTTTTGCGTTCATGCTAACCTCAACGGCGAATACCTGAAAGGTCCAACCCGGTGGCACTACGGTGTGGTATGGAGAAAATGGCGCGGTTATGCATACTCCCTCAAGGCCCTTTTACACTTTCACGGATCGCATCACGGATCATCCCGGATCTTAATCCGGGGTGTTCCGGCGTGCGACACCACGATTTCTTCTCGATGCCGGTGTGGATACGTTCCAAACTGGGTGTATACACGGGCAAGTACGGTGTCTCCACGGACAGACAAGGTAGCAACGCGGACCACGCCGGAAACGCATACGGAGCTAACACGGATTTCAAGGAAGAGCACGGAGGCTACTGGGTACTTTTACGGTCCTAACACGGAGGTGTACGTTGTCTATTGGGATATCTCCGGAATGTTGACGGGTGACTTGAGCTTGTAGGCGCTCATTTGATATACGGAATTTCAAACCCGGATGAAACCGGTGTTAATACGGACCTCGCGGTGTCTACACGGACTGTCCCGGATGTATTCGGCGGCTACACGGAGGTACACGGTGCCTACAGGGAAGAGGACGGATTGTTTCATCCGTGAACTCCGGGATGAAAAATTAAGCAAGCTTAATTTTTTCCCCGGATATGCCGGTACGCCAAGGATCACGCCGGATGCCTCCCCGGTGTCTACACGGTAATGCCGGAGATAACACGGATGATCCCGGAGCGACGATCCGGGATGATCCGTGATGCGATCCGTGAAAGTGTAAAAGGGCCTTCCAGAAGACGGAGATGAAGCTTCGCCCGACGTAAATAACAAAGTGATAAGAACGTGTCGGTTTTACGCGGGGTTTCGTAAGCACAGTTAAGAGCACCGCAGTTTACATTTTGTATTTTATCACACACAGCTTCTCAGCTTTGTTCACGTTGATAAGGACATAAATTACAGTACCCTTAAAACAGTGTTACTCATTTTAGTATCAATTTAATATGAAGGGAGTTATGCCGTGTTGCTGTGAAAAGTATTCACTTAAATATAGAAAATAATCCTTCATTTTCTAGGGTTATTCGGGGAATAAGCACTCTACTCTTTCTTACGTCTGTTTAAAATATGCATTTGACATACTGATCATCATATCAATTTACATTTTACACATAATATAAAAGAACAAACTAATTAAATGAATGGTTATATCCTTAATGTTTCTTGAATAAATTCTTTGTGTTTCGTCAATAACAAACTTTGCTTATTTACTACGTAATATCGTAGTTTTTATTTGAAACTAATAAACAGACTTTTACTATTATAATCTTTACCATCATAGAGAATGTGGATAAACATTATGTATATTATGTATTGGCCTAAAGTTAACATTAAGTTTATTACAAAGTTTTCTTTTTCTTCAATATAATAACCTATAACTAATGCTTTTTCATTAATATTTATTTGCTCATGAAAGTAATTATAAAATACGTTTTCAACAATTTTCCAAAAAATTCGAACCTTTTTACGTTTCAACAAAACATGTTTCTTTACATGTATCACACTGGTCATTGTTCATTATACGCCATCTGCATAGATCATGTTTGGATAGAAAAATAGTGTGCAATACTTCATAATTTACTCATTAGCTCATACTGTTATTAGTATTATTATTACCATCATTAATGTTTTGTAGAAAAAGTACTTCAGAGGAGAGAGTATATGTAGGAAGGTATAAAGATAGATATCATTCAAAAACAGTTCTCGCATTCGTGCATATAAAGTAACAGTCAATCTACTAGTCATCAATTTCAAACAGACACACATTGATGATGAAATAATCATTGAATAGTATCGATTTTAATGCGGACTCATTCGTTTTCAATACTTATATAGTAGTATAAGAAGCACATCTTATTCATATTAAATTGTTTTGATCTCATATAAACAACCTCTCGTTTATATTTTTGTCTTTGTTCCTACTCTTCTGCAATTCTCAACAATATCTTATTTTTATTTCAATAAGTTATGAAAAGGCAACTCAATGAAGTGTGAAGGTTTTTCGTGTATTGGGCGATAATGGAAAGATGAATTTGAAAAGAAAAGGTACTTCAAAAACACCAAGAGAAAAAAAGATTATAGAATGGAAACCAATAGAGACAAGTACACAATCCCAGCACATAGTGTGCAAGTAATTATGATACATCCTTTTCATAGTATTGTCTTGTTTCACTTTGTCCAATATCAATTAAAATTCATTCGAAAAACATCACGAGTAAAAAAAAACTTGCATTCAATGATTACATGTAACGTCTCCGGTAGAACTTTATAAAACGTCCCATGGCCAATTGAAATGCACCAAAGTGCATGGTGTCAGCTCTTGTTGGCCTTGCTGAGCCTCCTGTGATTTCGGATGAAGGGGACCGAGATAAACCTTGAAGATCTCGAAAGCTCTCTTGTTCTGGTAGAGGGAATGCTTGTACAGCTTAGCATTGAAGAAGTAGGCTGCAAGATTCGTGCAGTGAATTTTATTCTTGTATTTAGGAAAGAGGCAGAAAAAGAGACAAATACAATATTTGTCTTAACTTGCGCCTTGTATATATTAATATTGAACTGACGTGTTGCACAAACATTATCATTGCTCATATTGTTATTGGAATTATTATTACCATCATTGTTATATTGTAGAAAATGTATTTCAGAGAAGAGAGTGTAGTGTAGGAAAATATAGAGATAGATATCTTATGAACACAGTTCTTGCATTCTTGCATATAAAGTAACAGTCAATCTACTAGTCATCAATTGTTAACAGACACACATTGATGATGAAATAATCATTGATTATTATCAAGAATCGATTTTAATGCGGACTCATTCATTTTTATTACTTATATCGTAGTATAAGAAGCACATTTTATTCATATTACATTTTTTGATCTCATATAAACAACCTCTCGTTTATATTTTTGTCTTCATTCCTACTCTTCTGCAATTCTCAACAATATCCCATTTTTATTTCAATAAGTTATGAAAAGGCAACTCAATGAAGTGTGAAGGTTTTTGTGTATTAGACGATAATGGGAAGATGCATTTTAAAAGAAAAGGTACTTCAAAAACACCAAGAGAAAAAGAGATCATGGAATGGAAACCAATAGAGACAAGAACACAATCCCAGCACATAGTGTGCAAGTAATTATGATACATCCTTTTCATAGTATTGTCTTGTTTCACTTTGTCCATTGTAATTAAAATCATTCGAAAAACATCATAAGTAAAACAAAGCTTGCATTCTATGATTAAATGTAACGTCTCCGGTAGAACTTTATAAACGTCCCATGGCCAATTGAAATGCACCAACGTGAATGGTCTCAGCTCTTTTTGGCCTTGCCGAGCCTCCTGTGATTTCGGATGAAGGGGACCGAGATAAACCTTGAAGACCTCGAAAGCTCACTTGTTCTGGTAGAGGTAATGCTTGTACAGCTTAGCATTGAGGAAGTAGGCTGCAAGATTGATGCAGTGAATTTTATTCATGTATTTAGGAAAGAGGCAGAAAAAGAGACAAATACAATTTTTTTTCTTCACTTGCGCCTTGCATATATTAATATTGAACTGACGTGTTTCATAAACATTATCATTACTCATAATGTTATTATAATTATTATTACCATCATTGATATATTGTAGAAAACGTATTTCAGAGAAGAGGGTATAATGTAGGAAGATATAAAGATAGATATCTTTCAAGAACAGTTCTCGCATTCTTGAATATAAAGTATCAGTCAATCCACTAGTCATCAATTTTAAACAGACACACATTGATGATGAAATAATCATCGATTATTATCAAGTATCGATTTTAATGCGGACTCATTCATTTTTATTACTTATATCGTAGTATAAGAAGCACATTTTATTCATATTACATTTTTTGATCTCATATAAACAACCTCTCGTTTATATTTTTGTCTTCATTCCTACTCTTCTGCAATTCTCAACAATATCCCATTTTTATTTCAATAAGTTATGAAAAGGCAACTCAATGAAGTGTGAAGGTTTTTGTGTATTAGACGATAATGGGAAGATGCATTTTAAAAGAAAAGGTACTTCAAAAACACCAAGAGAAAAAGAGATCATGGAATGGAAACCAATAGAGACAAGAACACAATCCCAGCACATAGTGTGCAAGTAATTATGATACATCCTTTTCATAGTATTGTCTTGTTTCACTTTGTCCATTGTAATTAAAATCATTCGAAAAACATCATAAGTAAAACAAAGCTTGCATTCTATGATTAAATGTAACGTCTCCGGTAGAACTTTATAAACGTCCCATGGCCAATTGAAATGCACCAACGTGAATGGTCTCAGCTCTTTTTGGCCTTGCCGAGCCTCCTGTGATTTCGGATGAAGGGGACCGAGATAAACCTTGAAGACCTCGAAAGCTCACTTGTTCTGGTAGAGGTAATGCTTGTACAGCTTAGCATTGAGGAAGTAGGCTGCAAGATTGATGCAGTGAATTTTATTCATGTATTTAGGAAAGAGGCAGAAAAAGAGACAAATACAATTTTTTTTCTTCACTTGCGCCTTGCATATATTAATATTGAACTGACGTGTTTCATAAACATTATCATTACTCATAATGTTATTATAATTATTATTACCATCATTGATATATTGTAGAAAACGTATTTCAGAGAAGAGGGTATAATGTAGGAAGATATAAAGATAGATATCTTTCAAGAACAGTTCTCGCATTCTTGAATATAAAGTATCAGTCAATCCACTAGTCATCAATTTTAAACAGACACACATTGATGATGAAATAATCATCGATTATTATCAAGTATCGATTTTAATGCGGACTCATTCGTTTTCAATACTTTTATCATAGTGTAAGAAGCACATCTTATTCTTATTAAATTGTTTTGATCTCATATAAACATTCTCTCGTTTATATTTTCGTCTTTGTTGCTACTCTTCTGTAGTTCTCATCATGTTATTATTATTTAAATCATCTATGAAAATGCAACTAAATGAAGTGTGAAGGTTTGTTGTGTATTGGGCGATAATGGGAAGATGAATTTTAAAAGAAGAGGTATTTCAAAAATACCAAGAGAAAAAAAAGAATAGGGGAAGGAAACCAATATAGACAAATACCCAATCCTAGCACATGTTGTGCAAGTCTAAGTGTGTGTGTGTGTGTGTGTGTGTCTGTTTTATAATAATAATAATAATAATAGTGGGTTCTTGTATAGCGCTCATGTCTGCCATACGTGACACTCCTGGCGCTCCCAATTATTACCCTGGCTTTAGCACGGCTGCCATACGGCGCTCTTGCATTCCAAAGAATTAATTCCTGCCAGGTACCCATTTACATCACTTGGGTTGAGTGTGGCAAATGTAGATCAATGTCTTGCCAAAGCACATTATAGACGTGTACCAATCAGATAAGTAATTATAATACCTCCCTTTATAGTATTGTCGTGTTTCACTTTGTCCAATATGAATTTAAACTCATTCGAAAAACGTAGAAGTAAAACAAAACGAGCATTTAACGAAGAAATGTAACATCCATTGCAGAACTTTATAAAACGTTCCACGGCCAATCGAAATGCAACAACGTCTCTGACGTCAACATGGAAAATTATTCATTGCACAAATTAAGTGAATGGTCTCAGCTCTTTTTGGCCTCGCCGAGCCTCCTGTGATTTTGGATGAAGGGGACCGACATAAACCATAAAGATCTCAAAGGCCCTCATGTACTGGTAAAGGGAATACTTATACAGATTAGCATTGAAAAAGTAGGCTGCGAGATCGATTCTGGATAATCACAGCATTAAAACAAGAAGCCAAACAAAAATCAATGAGAGAGAGAGAGAGAGAGAGAGAGAGAGAGAGGGAGGGAGGGAGTGAGAGAACAAGGAGTTGAGTGAATACTGCGAGATTGATCCTGGAAATGAAGTTAAACAAATATAACTTTTTCTTTTTGATCAGACATTCTGAGAGAGGGGAAGACAAGATAGGATGTTTTGTTTGTTTATGCGTTTGTGTGTGTGTGTGTGTGTGTGTGTATGTGTGTTTGCGTATGCGTGTTTGTGTGTGAGTGAGTATGTGTGTGGATGGGTGTGTTTGTGTGAGGGAAGGGGGCAGGGAGGAGCAGACATTGTTCCAGTAAAATTTCCTCCAGATTTGTATAAGTTTAAAAAAAAAATATATAAGTGAATAACATTTACAGTTGACAGATATATTATGTTTAGGTACTTATAAGTTTACTCTGTTGCTAATGTATATATACTGCAAATAATATTTTGTTTAATTATTTTATGTATAAGCAATCAGTATTGAAAACATTTATTTTATTCAATTGTATGTTATTCTTTGTATTACACATTTGGAGAATTAAAACAAAATTGTTTTTTTTTAAAGTGTGTGCACGCGCGCGCGCGCGCGTGTGTGTGTGTGTGTGTGTGCGTGTGTGTGTGTGTGTGTGTGTGGGTGGGTTGGTGATTATGTGTGTGGGTGGGTGGGTGGGTGGATGGATGTGTTTGTGTCAATTAAAGGACGATAGACTCTACTATTCATAGGAATGAAAATTTCCCAAAATTGTTTTGATATACATCTTTTGGGAGACTTTCTCCAACTTCCAACTTCATTATTTTAGATGAAGTAAGGGAGATGAAGGGAGAAGTAGAGAGATTACTCGATGATAAAATAAATAGAAAAAACCGTTTTGCCGTTACATAGCTGAGAAAGATAAATGGAAAAATATGTGGATTATCTAGACAAGTATAGGAAATGCCGTACATTTCAATAGTTTCACTCATTTTATAGTACTCTTACAACGAGAATATGGTATTGCAAGGCCTCTGTCGCTCTGCCTTGCTTCTGATATAACTCTCCGATCTGGTAAGGTTCAATCTAAAAACAGTAATATAATTAAGTGTTAACGTGTTAATTCTCTTATGTACTCTTGAAGACGATTGTCTAAGGTTTTCTAGATTCAGCTTTTTAAGGACGTAACTACAGTACCTCCTGACATAATGGCAAGAGTGGGGGGGGGGGGGGGTGGCTATAAATAAAAAGTGATAGCAGGAAATGTTGATACAAGGGTAATACAATTACATGAATAGATCATATAACCACTTCTCACATCATGTAGTCGCGCGATAGCTGATCATACAAATAATTTAAAACAACTTGTCTTCCATCAGGGGGCGTTTCACAAAACTTTTCATCAGTGACAAATGACAATTTTTGTTATAAGCTACTGAAAGCCTTGCTTCTGATTGGTTATCAGCAGATTTGTCACAGATTTTTGTTATTTGTCATTGAAAGAAGGCTTTGTGAAACGGGTCCCTGATCATCAGGATCAATCATTTAGAACTTGCATTGGTGAATGTGATTCGATTAGCATGTGCATTGTGCATGCTCTAACAATGTGAGTGGCTGAAATGATTATCAGCGGAGTAAAGTCTAGAAACGTAATGGAATCCAGTAATAATAATAATAATAATATGGATATTTATACAGCGCCGGTATCCGCCAAGCTCTGACGCTCATGGCGCTGTACATACATGTATTACTATCACAAAGATATAACTTTCTTAACTAAAATAAAGTAAACTAAAACAACACAAATTATTACGCTACATTGACATGATTAAATAGCACTGTTTAGAAAGAGATTGGTTTTTAGAGCAACTTTGTAGTCATGAAGGGCAGTTAAATTACGAATACTAAGTGGCAGCTTATTCCAAAGGGACGGACCAGAATGAGAAAATGCTCTATCCCCCAGGAACTGCGCGTCTTAGGGACAACTAATAAGGAGGATTGAGATGAACGAAGATGTCTTGTAGGCTTATACTTAACAATCAACTTGACCGGTAAGGAATCAGTGCTGTAAATGCTATAATCGGTTAACTGTTTTTTTTAAATAAATAATAAATTGGAAACATTAATTATAAACTCACCTCATCTAACAAGGCCCTAAGGTAGAAAGCGTTAGATGTCTGCTTAGCTTTAGTAATCATATCAGTTAAGATACTGGGTGGGATAAAAAGTATGGGTTACCTTCAAGGTAATACAAAGTTTTGGTATGTGGTCATGAATTTGGTTCAAATGAACATAATGGAAGCAAATGCGATTCTACAATATTAAGTGATCGTTGTCGCGGTTGAAAACGAGTCTAAAGTTTTGAAATTGTAAATAATAAACTCTTTATGTTGTATAGCTCCCTCTCAAGGTCAAGATATTAATTAAGCTATAAAACAATGTTTCTTGACTAAAATCGACCGATTAGCTCTTCCCGTTTGGAAATTATATATCACAACTACATATTCTGAGATTTTCATGGTCGCAGCTAACATTGTACGGCCGTATAGGCGCTAATGGCAATTTATCAAAATTTACCGGGAGCAACGGTAAATTTTTATATTCAATTTTTCTCGATAGCAGAAGTGTTTTAGGGGCTAATTTTTCTAGTGCTTATAATACATCCACAGGGGCATCCAAATATATCAAAATGGTAAAGAATCACTATCCACCCAATTTATAAATTTCCCAAAACTTTGTATTACCTTTAACTAACAACACGTAATGTGTGCAATTCGCATTCTGAATATTGAAATACATTTATTAGTAAAACAGGTGAATGAAATAATTTGTAATGAAGCACTAAACAATGACCCAATTCAAGATCAAAATGCTGCTTCAACTCTTCAAACAATCTGGGGAGCGAGAAAGATAAATCGAAGAACATAAACTACTAGGTGATGTTGCTAGGTGGGAGAAATGGTATGGGTTACCTTACCTAACAACACGGAATGTATGCAATTCGCATTCTGAATATTAAAATACATTTATTCGTAAAATAGGGGAATGAAACAATTTGACTCTTGCATTTAATTTATGTTTAACTTTATTTTGCAATTTTATGAGCGGAGCCTTCGACTTGTAAACATTTAATGTTATAATGTCAAAGCAATAATCATTCATTTTTATTTGAAGTGCTGATACTACATCTGGATGGTTAACAACATCATGTAAAACCTCCTTAAATGTTTCATAGTTTCTAATACGTTATCTAGCTGAGCATAGGTCATATTACTTTCGTCTCCATGAAGCCAATACTAAACTCAGAAAAGGGTTGCATACATTTTTTTCCTTTCAACTCTTCTTCCCGCCCCACCCGCCCCACGCGTGTAATTGCTATGCAACACTGCAATGGCGTAGCATGGGCCCATGAATTTAGGGGGCATTGTGGTGGGGGGAAGGGAGTGGAAACCACGGCTTACACTGAAATGTGGGAGGACATGCAATTAGGCCATCGTGAGGGGTGCAGGTGATCCGTGCCTACTGCAGCTACGCGACGCAAAACTCAATGCGTACGTTGCTTTGTGTTCGCAACCTAGCTGATTCCTGGACTGAATTCAAATGTAAGAATAGTCACACTTGGGTAGAACAACTCCATTGCGCATCATCATCTTAACTAGAAGGATCCATGACTGAGGATTCACAAAAATGGTAAGAACTGACCGGAAAAAAGAAAATGTTTGGATACATGACCATATGATCTATTTCGTGTGAATAATAATCACAATGATGATTCTAAAAGTTGTTTTCATTCTATACGAAAAAGGGTTACAGTGTAAAAGTCGCGGAAGTAGTGCCCACCTTGCAGAAAAAGCTTGAAGCCTAGATTTCACGATTGTTAGGCGTACACTTTATGAAAAGCTAATGCTTTATTGACACTCTGTCTAACAGTGTCTGCATTCTGAGACTATTCTGACGGCATTTTGCATAGACTGCTCCTTATTTGACCCAGCCAGAGACTCGAAGTACTAGAGTCTGCTCAAGGCTTCATGGACTGTGGTATAGAGTCAAATTAGAGTGTGTGCCTGTATACTAGACCCGCCTTGCTGTGGGTCGCAGCCTATTATCGTCTGACAAAAGCAAAATAAAAAACAGTAAATTTATTATCTAATTAGGTTAAAAGGGAGGCACGTGACCGCCTACATCTGCATGCTAGTCGAGATGATATATGATAAGATAAGTGACATATATATATTAAAAAGGATTACGAAAGAGTTTCATCAGAACTTTAAAATCATGATAATTTATTATGTAAACCTGTTTTTAATTACAGACCAGTAAACTAAAGCTTCATTGGAAGTGCATATATGGCACGGTAATCTTCCTTGCTGTCGGTATGTACACTACTCCTCAATTATATCATTTCAAACCATATTGCAACCCTAATTGAATGATTGTTAGCTAATGTATTTCCCGAATTATTTCATATGCTCATGCTTAGTATTCGTCATTATTGTTCTTAAAGGGCCCATGACATCGAAATACAAGTGTATTCCTGTTGGTGTGCATACATCTCATATTTTGATATGTAAACTTCTGAGTTTGATTCATAATTTTTTTGTTGTTGGTGTTATTACTTGTTTTTCAAACTTGCTAAGCTCCACCCCCAAAAACCTCCAGATCTCATTCCCTTGTGACATCATCTGTCAGTCATCAATGAGCTAACTTGAGAAAGTGGTATTGTTTGTGGTATTGAAACAGGTGGTCAACTTTGGCAAAGTTACTTGCCATTTTCTCAAGTTAGCTCATTGCTTAATATTCGTCGTTATTGTTCTTAAACGGTGGTCATTATTTTCCTTTGTATTCAGAATCTTTGTGCCACCTTTTTTGTCTATTCATCTCAGACTAATCACCTCAAATACATTGTAAATCTTATTTCTATATGTGTGGTGTGTATGTTTTAAAGATACATTACAGATGTTTGTTTTTGTTTATTTAAGTATAAATTTGGCGGCGTAGATAAATAGGATTCTAGATGAAAAAGAGCAATGTAGCGTGCAGTGGCTTAACTATCCAAGGGGCACATGTGCTGCATTCCGGAAAAGAAAAGGGAGTAGGAGAGGGGAAGAACGTGAAAAGAAGGTGATATCATTTCATCCACAACAGCCGGCCTTGTTTATTCACATTTCATAAATATAATACGATTGATGCCCCTAGTTTCCAATTGTCAGTACCCCACCCTCAAGACCCCTATGCAAAAATCCACCATTTTGTGGGGGGGGGGGTATCTTTCTTCTTCTTCTCCGTATTGTTTTTGTCATTACTGTTATTATTATCATTTCATTTTTATCAATAACCTCATTGTTATTATTAAGATGATGTTATTGTTGGTGGTGGTATTCGTTTCATCATAATCATCATCACCACCATCACCATCATCACTATCATCATATCTTTATCATCGTCAACATCATTATCATCATCATCTTAATTCTGGTACACAGCTTTACCTGCGCCAATAGATGCAATGGAAAGGGCACAAACCTGCCACAAGAACGCGTTTGGACTTAACTACACCTTACCAATGTTCAACGAGTGTCTGCAGAAGCAACACACCAACGGCAGTATGGTACAGACGATTCCGAAGCTAATCCCTGTTTCGCTGGCGTCTAACGGTTGCTCCAGACGGAAAGGAAAGTTAGGAATTCCTCCCGGATACAGAACATGCAAGTTTCCTGGTAATCATTTAGACCCACCTTTTTTTGTTAACTTAAAGATAAAGGTGAGTTCTGGTTAAAAAAAAAAAAAAAAATCTCCCAAAATCAAACGAAAATTACACTGAATTTTCAAGATTACCAAAACATGTCATTTGCCAAACAATTTTTGTAGAAAATGTATACTGGCTGATTAATGAGCATAGAAAGATTATGAAATCAAGGTTAGTAGCCCCGACACTATTTGTGTAGTCCCATATACATATTTCTGTGCACAGTGCTTTTTACTTCACCAAGACTGGGCCAAATTTGTTATGATTTTGATGACTCCAGAAATTTGCAGTACACATCAAAACTTACATGCTACATGATCAGCTTTTTCTGATCCATTCCACGCCTGTTCTTTCACAATGCAACCGGATGACCAGAACTAACCTTTATCTTTAAACGTAGGCGTTATTTATGAGGACACTCGATTTTCGAAGTTGAATTCTATGAGGTTTCATAATTCTGGAGTAATTCCAGGTTCGGTGGTTTATTATCCCCAAAATGAAATAGGATCTACAACTTTCAAACGCTTGGGCTGTCCACTCCTATGGTTTGTTCCTCCAAAGGTCCATGATTTCGAAAATAATGTAAGGTTTCATAATTCTGAAAATGGAATATGGTTCATATTTCTGAAGTTTCATAATTCCGAGAATAATATAGTTTTCCAAGCCGTTCTATTAAATTTTCAAATTAATAAACATCTGATTCTATGAACTCATGCATACTCCTAATTACGAACATAGGCGCCGGAAGTGGGGGGGCAGGGGGGGCAGCTGCCCCCCCAGTCAAAAAAGTGGGGGGCAAAACGCTTTTTTGCCCCCCCAAAACGCCCCCCCCCCCCCCGAAAAAAGTCAGCAGTAAAAGAGTAAATATGATTTGTATTTTTAACCAAAAGAAAATAAAAAATAACAAAACCTGAATTGAATGACATAAAGTTATATTCCATTCATTGTTTTCCATTCAAAGAATGGATAATAGCGATACGTCACGATAATAGCGATACGCGCATTTCGTGGAAAAGTAGGCCAACTTTTTTTTTTACTCATTCTTCTGTTCGCAGCATGTACGTCGTTTACAAGATTTTGTCTATTCAGGTAAGCTTTCTCTTTTATTTAGCACCACATTTTACGCTGTTGTCCCAATCAATGAATCTTTAATCATTTTTTTATTTTATTTATCGATAAGAGGTGTTCATACATTGGTAAAGGACATTAGGACAACATTAGTTCAAATATGACGGTCAGCTCGACTTAACGTAGACCTACATGGGTAGTTTTAATGGAAATCATTTAGAGAAGGCTCCCGGTGCAGAGGTGGGAGTTCTAACCATGAGAGGGTTAATTCCCCGTTTTTATTCATTAGCTAGGAAGAATAAAAAATCTGTGTCCTTTTATATCAATATCAATATACCACGAATGAATGAGATTCAGAAGTATAAGCATACCCTCGGCTGAAAGAATATTAGAAATTAAAAAGTAGGCAATATACTCTTTGGAGACTGCTTTTGCTTTAGAATAAAATAACGGTACTTTCAATTTTATATATTTTTTGTTCAGCTGAATCTTTATCCTATGATTAGCCCTGTAATATTAGTTGCCGTTTTGTTATCATTATTTGCAGAACATCTCAGCTTGCATGAGATTTTAACTGGTCCCAATCATGAAGAGAAATCGTTCGGGTGCAGAAGTTAGGAAAATTAAAAAACAAAAAGGACTGCAAGAAAGTGCCAAAGGGTGCCAGTCAATCTTGAATCTCTTCGAGAAAAAGAAAGAACAAATCAAATCAAATGAAGGACCATCAACTTCTCATGAAGGACAATCTGCAGAACAAACTCGTGAAAGCTCTCAAGCATTACATGAAATTCATCCGACTACATCTTCTGAATCTGTTCAACGTGAGGAAAGCCTGTCAGGTGAAGATACCGAGCCCCTACCACATCCTCCCGATTCGCCCCCAGACTCGCCCATGCAGATTGATCAGTCCTCAGATTCTGACGCAGAAATGGTAGAAGACAGGCCAAAGACTCCTCCAGAAAAGGCAGAAGCTCAACATCCACCATTTGAGAGAAATAAACTGCGCTCTTACCCAAATCAACCCACAACATGCGATTTCAAGAAAGATAATGGGAGAAGATTTCGAATTGAATGGTACAAGACACATCCTTGGATTGAATGGGACAGTGAAGCAAAGGACGGAAATGGTGCCGCTTTCTGCCACATTTGTCGACAAGCAAACCTTCAGCACGTCCCCAGTACAGGTAGAGGTAAATGTGAGGAGACCTTCAGTAAACGTGGTTTCACAAACTGGAAAAACGCAACCAAGAAATTTCTCAAGCATGAAAAGAGTGAAGTTCATCGACTGATGGTCTACAAAATGAATAGACTATGGCAGGGTGAAAACATTGCTGACAAGTTGAATACCCAAGCACAGGAAGAAAGAAAACAAAATTCTCAGTACCTTCTCACTATTTTCACAACTTTGAAATATCTGGCGAAACAAGGGCTGCCGACCAGAGGACACACAGATCAGAATAGCAACTTCGTCAGTCTTCTCAACCTGCGATGCAAAGATGTCGAGGGCCTAGAGAAGTGGTTGGCCAGGAAGACCTCTTGGACCTTTCATGAAATTCAAGAGGAAATGATCGACTTGATGTCGAAAACCCTGATGCGTCAACTTGCTGCTGACATGAACGGGAAGCCATTTGCAATATTGGCAGACGAAACATCTGATGTTTCGAAGATGGAGCAACTATGCATTTGCATTCGTACAGCAACAGAAGAATTAGCGGTAGAAGAAAGGGTTATTGGACTGCATGCCATGGATAAGTGTGATTCAGAGACGGTGTTCAAAACCATCAAAGATGTCCTTCTTAGGTACAATCTGCCGCTCACTCTCTGTCGCGCAGCAAGTTTCGACGGAGCTGCTACCTTTCAAGGCAAACAGAATGGCGTAGCAGTGAGATTACAGCAAGAAGAAGGAAGAATCACGTCTACACACTGCTATATGCATTGCATCAATCTTGCTGTTCAAGACATGGTCAAGCATGTACCAAAGTTGAGGAACTTCCTCACCACTGTCACAGATATGATCAACTTCCTCCGCGACTCACCAAAAAGAGTCGCAATAGTAAAATCTGTGGCAGAGGCACTTGGCTGCAAACAAACCCACATCAGACCACTATGTCCGACCCGCTTCACCATAAAGTACAAGTCGCTTAACAGTCTTAAAGAGCAGCTGCAAGCCGTCAAGGATGCTCTAGTCGCTATCGAGGACTGTGCAAGCAATAGGGACATACAGTCAAGGGCGGATGGATTCTTGAGAGTTATTTCGACCTTCGAGTTCACAATTTGCCTTCTCATGAGTCTTTCAATATTCGAGGTGAGTGACAGGCTCAGCACGGCGCTTCAAGGATCGCAAGTTTCAGCTGGGCAAGGGACAAGACTAACGCAGTCAGCAATTGTGCAACTCAGCAAGATGAGAAGGGAAGAATTCTTCGATCAGGTTTGGCAGCGAACAGCAACATTTGCCGAACAACACAGCCAAGATGAGCCGGACCTTCCTCGCCAATCAAGAGCTCCACGCCGATACCAGAGGACAGACGCACACGTCTTCGAGACCCCCAAAGAAATGTACAGGAGCGTTTGGTTCGAAGCCTTGGATCTTGTGGTATCGGGGCTCCAGGAAAGGGTGTCATCGAAGGATGTTACTGTGTTGACTGCGACGGAGGATCTACTCATGTCGGCATGGTCAAGTATTGAGGTCCCACTTGAGTCAATGGAATGTGTTGTCAACCATTTTGGGGACGATCTCGATGGACCTCGGCTAGAAGCCCAGCTTCAAGTACTCGAGAATCTGAAGGAAACCAGCGGGAAACAAGGATCGAACCTGTCAGTGGACAAGATCATCAGCGCCATCTCAAGGTAGGGAATGCAGAAAATGATACCGCAGGTTGTGAAACTATGCAAGCTGTATCTCGTACATCCCGCCACAACAGCAACGGCAGAGCGTTCCTTCAGTACACTGCGAAGGGTCAAAACCTACCTGAGATCTACAATGTCACAGGCACGATTGAATTCTCTCCTGCTTCTCAACGTGTACAGAGAACAAGTAGAATCAATGAACATAACAGATCTTGCGAATGAATTCATATCACGTGGTGACAGCAAGAGAAAGAACGCATTCGCTATCATAAAGTAAGGCGAATATCATCCTTACCCGTTTAGC
This sequence comes from Strongylocentrotus droebachiensis, assembly GCA_035222895.1. Taxonomy (NCBI): domain Eukaryota; kingdom Metazoa; phylum Echinodermata; class Echinoidea; order Camarodonta; family Strongylocentrotidae; genus Strongylocentrotus; species Strongylocentrotus droebachiensis. Next base: position 29,809 of record JAVYIG010010050.1, on the reverse strand, counting down.
ATGTCTAAACGTTCATGGAATCTACTCTCTTTTTTATGACATCATATCTCTATGTCATAAATGCAGGGATTCTTCATGTTGTACTTTTTAAAACAAGACATATAGGAAAGTGAAATTAACACGAAGAGAAAAGACGCATCTTTATATATATGCATACCTGATAATATGCGCTACAAACATGTAGTTTAACAGTATTGTTTTCCTGCTTGATTAAACATCTTTTTAATTTACTCTAGATCAGTAAGTATAACATTATAATACACATCGACCCCCTCAAAGAATAACATTGGCTTCTTCTTGCAGAACGATCTATCCTAAGAGCATTACACAGGTATGATCGGGTGTATGAAGCTTGATTGCTTTATTATTTATTTGTAAGCCTTTTATTCATATTTTTCATATTCATGGTGATCATTGAAGGATGATGATATCATGATGACGATCATTTAATAAAGCGTTCAAACTGTTCAACTTTACCTTGCAGTTTTTTTAATTTTTATTATACGTGTTTAATAGAAAATATTCTGAAGGGTGTGTGTATGTACCAGTGTTGTATGGAATGTAAATGTGCGCCTGTGTATTATTTGTGAGAGGATGGGAAGGCCGAAAGCGTGTGTGTTTTTATTAGGGGTGAGAAGGCATAAGCCCCTGAAAAGTGAGCCCCCCTAGAACGTTTGCCCCCCCCCCAATCCCAAACTGCTTCCGGCGCGCCTGATTACGAACCTTAGGTTTAACGAGGTTTTGGGGAAACGGTTTGTACAATTGGGGAGGGGGGGGGGGGGGGGGGCAGGGTTCCTTCTCTAAGCCCCAGCGCTCTAAGCAGTAAAACTCACATAAAATAAATACATGCATCTCTCTCCATCTACATGTATTTACCCATCGAATTAAAAGGAGGAATTCCATCCTAGTATTAAGTTGGTTTTAATGGAAGCATGCAATCGAAAGGAACCGGTCAGAGAAAATTTCAGCAAATTCCGATTAAACTTAAGAAAGTTATTTATTTTCGAAGTTGCGACCAATCAAAGACAAATTGGCGACACTGCAACGTCTCTCGCGAGCTCCTCTCCAGTTTGCTATGTTCATTAGATTAAAACAAAAATGCATTTTCCTTTTTATTGATAGCGGGATAAATTTTTCCATACAGGGGATGAATAGAAACATATTCGCAATAATTATATGTAGGGTTTTTTTATGATTGAAAATGTCTAGAACAAAGCAAATAGTCACGGAAGAGGTTTACGGTACACCATGTGTAAAGTCCTCGAGGGACTGAGGAAAGTGGATAGAAAATAGAAGTGAGACACCAATCCAACCACAAGCTTTACTCCACTCTTCACTCTCACAAGGACAAGCACCCATCCAACAAACAACCAGGCGTCTACAAGATTCCCTGCGATTGCGGAAAAGTCTACATTGGAGAAACCGGCCGCGATTTCGACACCCGACTAAAAGAACACAAGACCCACCACCGACGCAGCGACTGGGACAAGTCAGCCATCGTCAAGCACGCACAACAAGAGCTCCACCACATTCACTGGGATAAAAGTCACCTCATCACCCCCATCCGACATTGGCACACCCGAAGGATCCGAGAAGCCATCGAGATCCACCAACACAACACCGTACCCCAAGACCCAGGCCTTCACATCAACAGTATCTGGCACCCAATCCTCCCTCACCATCCTACTTCCGACCAATCTTCAACCAACTCCACAACCAACACGCCAACCACCAATACTTCACCAATCCATCCATCCGTTAGCCCGGACACCACCTACAACCACCCAACCACACCCACTCAACCAAGCACTACAAGTTCTCAACTAGCCACTCCACCCACACAAGCACCGCCCACGCCCACACCTCGCTACAACCTACGCCAACGCCGAAACCGCCGACCAACACACACAGACCGACACCACTAATAGCCATCCTCACCGCCGATCGATACACCCACTCAACGACCGACACAACCCCCCCCCCCCCCCCGCTACCCCGCCGACACCTACCACACGACGTCCGCATAACCGCCGCCCACTCGTTTCCCGCCAATTCACTCAACCGCGCGCCACCACCGACAGCTGCCTGCCAACCTGCCGAGCCCGCCGGCTCATTGCTTTCCCCCAAGTCCGCATCCACGCCATAAGAACCGCCGCACGCCTAGCCTATGGCCAACGCCTTAGCCCTCTCTGGCACCTTTCTTTTCTTTCTTTCCCTTCTTTCCTTCTTTTTCTCTTTCTTTCTTCCTGTCTATCTCTCATCTGTCTTTCTTTCATGCCTGATGACTATTGTACAAACCAATTATATTACAGAACAATTATTCAATTGTCACTTTCATGTGCATATATAATTTGCATTATGCTCTATCATGGGTAAAGTGTTTCAGTGGAATGCTCAATCTATGAACGCTCATGGCTTTGAATTTTACACCAAAATAATTAAAAGTGCCATAAGTGAAGAAGAAAAGCCAAGTATTATTTGCCTACAGGAAACCTGGTACGATGATTACAATATCATCAGTTTTCCAGATTATACGTTGATAACAAAGAATAGAAAAAACAGAAGAGGAGGTTTAGCATTTTATATACATAAGTCAGTTACTTTCCAAGTGATAAAAACACCAGATGATCAGGAATATCAAATTATAGATATATTTATGCATAATCACATCTTTTCACTTGTCAACTTTTATAACCCTTGCAAAAAAATTGCGGCACCAGCGCTCGACGAAATGATATTATATTGTAAGAATCAAGTGATAATATGCGGGGATTTTAATTCTCACAATCCAATATGGGGTAGTAAGGACATAGACGCGAACGGGAGGACAGTGGAAGAATTTATGCATAAACATGATCTGGTGCTTTTAAACGAAGGTACCTCGACAAGGATAGACCCCCACACAGGTCGTTTCTCTTGCCTAGATTTAACATTTGTGACCAAGGAATTAGCAAAACTTAGCGGATGGTCTGTACAGAAACAAAATTTTGGAAGTGACCACTTTTTAATCAGCTTTGATCTTCCTTTTGTTTCAAAGAACCTCCCAAAAGAAGGAAAATTTGAAAAGAACGAAGATACAAGGTTATTTGCAAGAAGTTCTTTAAATAAAGTTGATTGGAAACTGTACAAAATGGAGATAAAGAACCAAATGAAGGACTGCAAAAAAGAATACCAGGAAGCAGACCTGCAAGGTAAGCTTGATATTCTTAACGGCATTATTCTGATCTCTATTGACAAATTAACCAAAAAGGTAAGTACCGAGCATAAAGCGAGACAACCGGTACATTGGTGGACGAAGGAATGTACAGAATCGGTCAAAAGTAGAAACGCTGCAAAAAATCGTTTCATGTATAAAACTCACCTATATGAGGATTTTCAGATATATATGGAGAAAAAAAGAATTACACAATCAGTTATCCGAAAAGCAAAAAGGGAATATTGGAGAGATTATTGTCGGAAGTTCAATCGGACAGCTGACATTGGTGCCGTGTGGAAGAAGATCAAAGACATACAAAAAAGTACGAACCAATCAATACCGAATTTGATTATGGAAGCTGGAAAGGTAATTGGTAAAACAGCTACTGAAAAAGCAAATATGTTTTTGAACGTTTTTAACTCTCTAGATTTAGCTGTAGGGAAAGAAGAAATAGTCAAGAGAAAAGAAAGTGAAACAAAACTTTTAGAAATTATTAATAACATGCAAAACCACGAGGAAAATGTATTAAATGAAGATTTCCGACTTAGTGAGCTTAATAGTGCTCTACTAGAATTAAAAAACACTGCTCCAGGGAAGGATGGCATTCATTCCAAGATGATAAGCAACCTTCCGGAAGAAATTATCAAGATGATCTTAGAACTATATAATGGAATATGGAATAGAGGTATATTGCCTAGACAATGGACTGAGGCTATTCAAATTCCGATATTAAAAAAAGGAAAAGATGCTTCAAACCCGTCGTCTTATCGCCCAATCTCTCTAACCCCAACACTGTGTAAACTAATGGAAAGACTTGTGAAAAACAGACTCTCATGGTATATCGAGAGAGAGGATATTATTACTCCCATACAATCGGGTTTTATGAAGAATAGAAGTACAACTGACCATTTAATTAAGTTAGAAACAGATATTCAAAAAGGAATGGCAAATAAAGAACATACAGTTGTGATTTTTCTTGACCTAGAGAAGGCGTATGACAGAGTATGGAGACAAGGCATAGTTTACGAATTATATAATCAAGGTTTCACAGGTAAGATTTTAAAATGGATTCATGCATTCATGTCTAACAGAGTGAATCGTGTTAGAGTGGGAAACTACATATCAGAACCAAAAAAAAGTAATATAGGCATTCCCCAAGGGAGCGTGATAAGTCCCTTAATTTTCAATTTCATGATCAATGATCTTAGACGAATTCAGGATACTGTAGAAATATCATTGTATGCTGATGACATTTGTATTTGGTTTTCGCACAGAAATATGACACATGTACAAAAAAAGTTACAGGCGGCTCTAGGCTTAATTGAAAAATGGTGTGATAGATGGGGTATGCATCTCTCATCCTCAAAATCAAGAGCCGTAGTATTCGGCAGAAAGGAAAAGAAAAATATTGATTTACAGATATATAGTCAAAGTATTCAATTAGAAAAAGAATACAAATTCCTTGGAGTATGGTTCGACTCGAGATTGACGTGGAGTAAACATATAAATGAAATTTCAATAAGATGCAAAAAAAGACTTAATCTTATGAGGTGTATTGCTGGTACCAAATGGGGCAATAACTCGGAAATACTTCACTATGTTTATAAAGGCTTAATCCGCTCTGTGTTAGATTATGGAAGTGAAGCCTATGATGGCGCGAGTAATTCTCTTAAAAAGAAATTAGACACCATACAATTCCAAGCTCTTAAAATTATTACTGGAGGAGTTTATCTAACTTCATTACAGGCTTTACAAGTTGAATGTGGGGAAATGCCATTGCAACTCAGGAGGAATATGTTTATTGATAAATATCATTATTATTTACATGCAGCTAAAATTAACCATCCTACCAAAAAAGTCTTATTACCGTGTTGGCAATATGAAAGTTACTCTTGGAAAATGGGCCAAGGTCCTTTCGTCAAAAGATTGAGGAACTTGGAAATAGGAAATATTGAAAAGCTCACTGAATGCATGACGGTTAAACCTTATTGGCACTATAAGAAGCCAAGTATATCTACAGAAATAAAGGATTTTGTTTCTAAGAAGTTTTCTTCATCAATAGAATCAAAAAATTATGCTGTAGAGGTCATTAAGAAAAAATGGAATTACTGTTTAAGAATCTATACAGACGCTTCAAAACAACAGGAAGGGTATACGGGAGCAGCTTACTATATCCCAAAACTAAGCCTAAGTAAATGCTTTAAAACATCCAATATATCCATCATGAGAGCAGAACTGGTAGCTATATTAATGGCACTGGAATGGATAGATGAATATCATCCAATTGCAGTAGTGATTTTAACAGATTCAGCATCAGCTTTAGAAGCCATAAAGAATATGAAAGAATCCAGCATAATTGTTGAGATTTATGAAAAATTATTTGCTATAAACTCCTTCGGGATAGATGTTAACCTTGAATGGGTACCAGCCCACTGCGGCCTACCAGGAAATGAAAGAGCTGATTTGTTGGCAAAACAAGCTTCAAAAAAACAAAACACTGATATAATAGTAAACCAAAACAAAAGTGAGTTCGTAAGTGAATCAGATATTTTTTATAAATCCATGTGGCAAAGCCTCTGGGATAAAGCAGAGAATGGAAGACACTTGTATAGCATCAATACAAATGTAAATAATGTTTTTAAAATCAAAGGTTTGAACCGAAAGGACGAAAGATTAATCCACCAATTCAGACTTGGTAAATGTAACCTGAATTACTATAAATATTTAATTAGAAAACACGACACTGGATTGTGTGTAGAATGCCAAACGATAGAAACAATTGAGCACTTTTTATTATCATGTCCAAAATATGCAAGACAACGAAGGAGAATGTATAGAGCACTAAAAACCCAAAATCCAAATCTAGGTCACTTACTAGGAAATGAGGAATATATAGGAAAGGTGGTAGCTTTTTTAAAAGGCAGTGGAAGGTACAATGAACTGTGATGCTCAGCTATAAACATTCATTACGTATTAATTAAGTATTAATCGAGTATTGGTTGCGTTTTGCTATATTATCTATTAGAGACAGTGGTACTATCCTCGGTATAAATATTGCTTCATTGTATAAATTGTACAAATTGCTTCATTTTACGGAGAGAGGTTTTAAACTAACGTCCTAATGTAATGAACTGATCGCAACAAATATTCAACCACTTCATCCTTTCTTTCCTAATGAATTCTTTAAAATAACAAGCCGAATAACAATACAGAAAATAACTACTAACAATTTTACTGACATTGTTAATTGCACAACACAACGCCACTAGGCTATCGTCGATCCAACAGTAAAAGTATTAAGAGAGGACCAGTAACTACGCCCTCTCACATTGCCTGGCGGAAATCATCGAATGACGATGGAAACGCCATTAATCGCAACAACAACAACAACAAGCGAACACTCACTCCTGAAGACGGACAGTCAACCTGTCCGAAACGTCGAGTCTACTCTCCTGCTCCTGCTCTGCAATTCTACTCGCCTACTCAACTCTCCAACTCAATCCAGTCTTCTACTCAAACCTCTCATCCTGCTCAAACTTTCTGGTTTACAGTCCTTTTCAGGACTAAACTCACTTCCGAAAGATACTTTTCCTTCCAACTTCCACTTTCTCGCCTTCCATCTCACTTCTATTTTCTATCCACTTTCCTCAGTCCCTCGAGGACTTTACACATGGTGTACCGTAAACCTCTTCCGTGATTATTCATACCACCATGCAAACCTTCAAACATCACCCAAAGCAAATAGTGTTTTATTACAATTTAATAAGCGCTGGTTAAAGTGGTCATAACTACATTACCATCACGATCTCACACCATATTATCAATAAATTACCCCGTTACCTTGCAGACCTCACGTTTAGGGTTCTGTCGTACTTTTGTTTTCCTCTCATTACGGGGCCAACATGCATTTAAGATACAAAGTACCTACTGAAAATAGAATGGATTGCCTTTTTATCACGACAAATCAACGATTAATTACCATCACTATCTTACACCATATTATCAATGAATTACCCCGTTACCTTGCAGACCTCACGTTTAGGGTTCTGTCGTACTTTTGTTTTCCTCACATTACGGGGCCAACATGCATTTAAGATACAAAGTACCTACTGAAAATAGAATGGATTGCCTTTTTATTACGAACATTTACTTTTTTCTTCGTTGTACCTCTTGCCAATACAAAATTATATGTACCGGCGTATCTGAAGGAGGAGCAAGGGGAGCAATATTTGTTCCTCCTGATATTTTTCGACCGAGGGAAAAACAAAAAAAGGAGCTAAGTTGTATACAGTATGCTAGTAGGTAGCCTGGTGTTTCTTCAACAATGAACTATACGAAAATGTAAAATCTTTAGATTTTTGACCACGATTTCAACGTTCCTTGAGAGTCCAATGTCAGGAATGATGAGAGCAAACAGTGGCATGAACAGCCTGCCATATAGTCCAAAAGTCGATCTCGGTCTTTGTAAACAGTCTAAGTGAAAAGATTCTTATGTTTGAATATAGTCATTCACACTTCCGCAACCATGCGTGACCCTCAAGAAGTGAGTTCTAAACGGAAACTAACTGGATCGCAGTAAAAACAGATATTATGCCCTTCTGCTGCAGAGGCTTTGATACGCCATTGGTAGCATTTGTCAGAACATAACAAAACTTCCCTCGGGAACGAGTTTTCAGATCGCGTTTCTAGAAGTCTAATCAATTTCACTTTAAGCCGATGGAGCGAACTTTTAAATAACTACTGACCGTGGCTGTATATTACAATAAATATAAAACTGATACAACTTTTCGTCAGGAAGGGGTTGGCATACCACTGCAAAAACAACAAATGTGTCTCCAATTTCGCTCGGAAAACAATCTAGGTGTATCAAAATTTAATTTCCACAATGAATAGTCATAGAAGACAGTGAACTATAAAGGTTCTAAAACAATAACACCAGCGGGAAAATTACCCCCCCCCCCAAGGACATGTTGCCCCCGGAAAATTACCCCCTGGACAATCACCCCGGCCAATTACGAGCGAGACAAATATCCCCCTCAAGGACAGCCACCCCGAGGACAATTACCTCCCCCCCCCCCCCCAGGATATGTTGCCCCTGGAAAATTACCCCCTGGACAATCACCCCCTTCCCCGCCCCATGTCTTCGGTAATTGTCCTCAGGGTGTTAGTCCATGGGGGGGGGGGGTGGGGCTAACGGGGACCTCGAGGACAAACAAAAAGTTCAGATTTGTGGACTTCTTTTTAATAAACAGGGGGGGGGGGGAATTGTTCACGGGGATGGTTGTCTTTAATTGTCCTTGGGAGGGAAAATTTATTAGGGGTAATTTTTAGCGTTGGGGGTAATTTTCCGCGGGTGGGGGTAATTCTTGACTTAGGGGGTAATTTTTCGGGGTAAATTGTCCTTGGGGGTGGTTGTCCTTGTGAGTAGTTTCCGGTAGGTATTTTACCGGGGAATGATTGTACAGGGGGTAAATTTCCTGCTATGAACTATAAGGCATAGGCTTGCACCTTATGGACGCACAAATTGAATGAATGAATGAATGATTGACAGATTGATTATATTCAAGTATAAGTACATGTTCATTTACTGATGTAATGATAACGAGAAAGAGAATAAAAAAATACTTATACCGTTGAAAGGTTGCAGTTTCTTATTTTCTTTTCTGTATAGTTCATTTGAAGTCATAGGTTTTCCGTTTGATTGAGAATGCTATAAAAAAAGCAAGACCAAAACATGCTTACCCGTCTCACAGACATACGCATGCAAAAACGCATACGCATACACACACACACACACACACACACACACACTAACGCACACAAATTAAGTTTCTTTCCTTTATCTTTAATAGATTGTGACAAGAAGCTCTGTGAAAACGGCTGGTGCGAGGAGACTATGGCAAGCTATCTATGCCACTGTTCACCTGGTTTTCAAGGGAAACATTGCAATGAGCGTAAGAACAATATATCAAAGAATTTGAGATCTGATAAAGGTATTCAAAACATTTAAAAAGAATATTTTGTAACCTTTCCTGTTCTTTAAATGTCATGTGAGTTTTGAAAATAATCATAGCAGTAGACTTAATAGTAGCGATTGTATATGGTTCAGAAATTTGAATGTGCAGAAAGCAGAAGAAGGTATCTTCAGGAGAAAAGAAAGAGCCCTGATACGGAAGATGCATGGTATGAAGCTGTTGTCTGATACAAAGAACATAAGTGAACTTAAAAAAAGTTTAGGTCATTTACCTGGTTTTTCGATTTTTTTTTCTCGATTTTTTTATTTTTGTATTACTGGCATTTTTATTCCGCCTTCTCGCTTTGCCCCCCCCCCCCTTTCCGTTAATAAATCTCTTATATAAAAAGAGTGTGTTCCTTTTGTTCTTCTTTTCTTTATTCAAACATCTTGGAAATTGGCACGGATAAACATTTTCTTTATCATATGAAATCCCACAGTAGAAGGTTCCATAACATGTCAGTAGAGGTGTTAAGGTTTTATTACATATACAATTTATACGTCTGAGGTTGAAATGCTGGGGAGAAACAAAGCCGAGGTTAAGAGTGATGAGATATTTTTTATTTCAAAACCCCATTCATGCCATATAATTAGCGGATTTCTATTGAAATTATTTCAGGTGCGTTAGAAATAGTTGTATGGAAAAGCAGTATGGGATGAAAAATTGTTTAAAGAAATTATAATTAGGAATAGGACGAGGAAACATATTTCATTGAAAAGAAGATAAAATGGCAGCGGAATAAAAGATTTTTGAGAAGACAAGTTTAACAAGATGAATAAGGAAAACAAAACGAACAGATTAATCAACGTCTACAGCCTATCTTTCTGTTGTCAACAAACATTGTGTGTTTCTGTAAGTTTAACTTTTTCTGTTTTGAATAGTAATGTATTTGTTAATAGAAAAGATAACTTATGTCCAGTCCAATTGATGGAATTTATTTGAATTTAATTCAAATTCAAATTCTAGCTTATTCTCACAAATTTCTTTTGCTTTGATTGTCTTCACCCGCATCCATCCGCAAACACGCACACTACCACACATAAGTCTTGTTCAGACGGGGTTTTGCAGTCGGCGTAAGTTAAGCGATGGTCACAACTCAAAGCGGCGACCGACCGATTTGTAGCCTGCTCGGTCGCCGCTGGAATTTAGGCATCGCCCAACGACTTTTGGAGGAGTAGAGCAGGCTGTAGAGCCCAAGCGATGCCTTGGCGGTGCCCTGTCAATTTCCCGTCGATCGCCGGTCGATTTTAGGTCAAAACTGGGCAAAATCAGGGAGCTGCTCCGGGAGGCGTACCGGCAGTGACCGACTGATGACCCACCGATTCCCGAGCGGTCTCCCACCGGCCACCGGCTGATTTTAAAGAAATTGCCTGGCGGCCGGCTGGTGATCGGTGGAGCCCCAAAATACGGTCGGTGCCCGAATTGGTCGCCGCCCGGGCGGCGAACGCTCGACTAGGTCGGTGCTCGGGCGTCGATCGCCCGGGCACCGAGCGTATTATGGGCGGCGAGTGAAAATTGAGCAGGAACCGCCAAATTATAACTCCGCGCTAAAACTTCAGCGGCGACCGAGCGAGGCCCTAAAAACAAGCGGTGCCCGGGCGGCCGCCGCTCGGTGCCCGAGCGAAATTTGCTAAAAACTCGCCGCCCGCCAAGCAGGCTACTTTTGTGGGTTGTGACCATAGCTTAAGTTGAAAGCATCCACATGGTCAACTTACGCTACCCTCTAGTCGTGTTAGCGAGTTACTCCTGGATTTTTCTAGGAGTAAATAGCCTCCGTCTGAACAAGACTATATACTCCCATTCACGCATGAACACGCACCCTCCCAACACACGCACAACACACATCCACGTCTCTCTCTCTCTCTCTTTCTCTCTCTCACACACACACACATACACACACACACACACATACACGCACACACCAGGCACCCGGACACGAAACAATCGTTATTGGTGAAAATGTCATGATGCTACTCGTTAATAATAGATTATTCTGCAAAAAAACATATTTGCAAAAGAATAATAAATTTGTTATCAAGCCGTTTTTGTTGTTGAGTGATCTTCAGTCAGACACATAGGAATAGGAGAGAGAGAGAGAGAGAGGGGGAGCGGGAGAGAGGGGGCAAATAACTCCTGTATCCTTGCCGATGAAAATACAGACATTTTTTGTTTAATGATCAGAAACAAAGGTTTACGAGACAAAAATGGCAAATAAGATCTCCACCACCAAGTGGAAATTTTGTTTATTGTCGGCGATAATAAGCGATAAGGAAAGCAAAACAAAGCAAGTGTGCCTCATTCTTTTGAATTCGGGGGGGGGGGGGGGGATGTAGAGATCATGGGAAATTGTACTTAAATAATTTTGTTTTGGCGTGTATCGCCCCAAAAATGATGAAAAGTTTCGATATTTGCTTTGTTAAAGTTGTTGTTTTGATACATCTCTCCACAGTTATGACAACTGAGATGCAAAGGGGCCGAGCAATGTTTATATTAAAACTGTGAATCACATGTGACCAGTAGTGGGGTTATTTCTTAGGCCTGTATACCATTTCGGAATTACAATATTAACTTCAAATGAATGTGAATATCCACATAATTATATTTGTATACACTGCCGACAGGCGGCCTTTTAAAAATTCACATTTCATAAACCTAATACGTTAGGTGCCCCCTAGGTACCCTCAATACCCCCACACCCCCACACCAAAAAGCCACAATTTGTTTTTTTTTTCTCCTTCTTCTTCGTATTATGTTCGTGATTTTTATTATTATTATCATTATGATCATCATTATTATCATCATCATTATTACTATTAAATGCTTTCTATGAATCTTGTGTCACGGCAGAAGCACCCTCATTTATGACTGATTTCACGGACATGTCTACGGTCATACCGGCCGAAATGACGCAAGTCACCGCCACGGACGGTGAGCATTTCCTATCATTCCCGTTGCACAGGAGGTTTCAATTTCCGGATGTAGGACTGTGTTATTTTAATCAAATCTATGATGGCTAATAATCTATAAATATCATTGTCTATACGGTGTCACCCTCATACGGTGCGTCAATGACGACACAGGTCGCTAACGCAGTCCTACGTCAGGCGAATGACACCTCCCGCTCAACGTCCGGCGTTATAACCGCTACTTGCATGCCTCTTGCACACGAAGCATCATTCTTGTGACGCATGGCTGGATCAGTGAGTTGTGCGGTGTTTGACGCACCATGGGAGATTGACATTCAGGAATTGTCAACAAAATGAATAAAATATGAACAGTAAAAAGGTCCTTTGGAATTACTGACTCACATTTTGGGGCCTTATCTTTTGTGGCACTTTATAGCAGCAATTGTTGATCATGATTAAATGTAGATTAAAAAACCATTTTAGTCGAAACGCGTTTTTTACCTCAATGAGATGTTTTATTTAATCATTCAGGATCAAAAGCGACTTAATGAAATGTAAGGTTTTTTAAAACCCTCCTAGTGTGCCTTTTGGTATGATCACCCTTCTGTTACTTGTCAACTTGACATTTTCTTTACAAAGTTTTGTAAGCTTCTTGTCCAGGGTCCTCATCCACCATGTAAGGTGCTCAAAGAACTCCGATATTACCTAAGTTATTATTTCTATTAGCTAGCCTATCGCAACAACTCACAGCAGCTCACAACATTCAAGAAGGTCGTTCCTTAGAACAAGTCAGGTGCCTATCCCGCCCCCCCCCCCCCCCCCACTCAGTGTTATTTAGGGTACGCATATGCGTTTTCCCTCCTTTTGAAAACACCTCCTAAGTCCGGTGTGTAAAGTCCTTTTTGTGTATGTACGAGCCGGACTTTGGTGCGTGAAAAGTACCCCTTTACCGGACATTTTGGTAGCACGCATGCGGTCATCCCGACCCCGGAATGGGGGGGGGGGGGGGGGGGGGGGGAACCAGGGTGCCCATTTATTACACCTTGTAGTGTAATAAATTTAACAATGCAAGACATGCTAGACATAATATCTCCCTGCGTCGGAAGTAAACCTTAATTGTCTAAGAAATAAGATGTAAGTACCAAACAAGGATCGAATCAGTGACCTTTTCCTGTGAGAGGCCGGTCCACTGAAATTCAATTCTCTCAACTACAACACCTTTGTATTTCGTATCAGTTCCTAGACTCCCACGTGACTGCGCTGAGATTCAGACTGGTGGACTATCCAATCTCAGTGGAGTGTATTCCATCTATCCCGATGGAGTTGGTGATGATCTTCTCTTCGTGTACTGTGATATGGAAACGGACGGTGGCCGCTGGACGGTGAGAAATGATGATAGCTAGCATTTAATTTTGTATCAACCCCATTCACTATTAACATGATCGCAACGAGTTTCAAGAAACAAGATGGCAACCATTTTCGTCAAATTAACCCCTGCCGGGTGTGTCCCCTATTGAAATATGTGAACATTTCAATGAGGTACTACGTAATCCGAAAAAAAATATTTGAAATATAATTTAATTGACTTTTGAAAAGTGGATTGTGTTAAAGGGCCCATGACATCGAAATACAAGTGTATTCCTGATGGTGTGCAGTCCTGCATACATCTCATATTTTGAAATGCAAACTTCTGAATTTGTTTCATAGATTTTTAAATATTTTTTGAAATATTTGTTTTTTAAACTTGCTAAGCTCCACCCCAAAAACCTCCAGATCTCATTCCCCTTGTGACATCATCTGTCAGTCATCAATGAGCTAACTTGAGAAAGTGGTATGTAACTTTGCCAAAGTTGACCACCTGTTACAATACCACAAACAATAGCGACGTATAAGTTGCTATGTCAGACATGTCAGACTAAACTAATATTCTAGAATAGACAATGGTATGTAATTTCTCCCAGCTTAGCACACGTTCATAATAGAAATGCGTGCTTCCATACATATGTACAATACATCATCATTGCCTTTGTTTTCCTGGTGATGCTACAGCATGTCTGACATAGCAACTTGTATGTTGATTTTGTATTACGTATTGTAACAGGTGGTCGACTTCGGCAAAGATATATACCACTTTCTCAAGTTAGCTCATTGATGAATGACAGATGATGTCACAAGGGGAATGAGATTTGGAGGTTTTTGGGGTGGAGCTTAGCAAGTTTGAAAAACAAATATTTCAAAAAATATTTAAAAATCTATGAAACAAATTCAGAAGTTTACATATCAAAATTTGAGATGTATGCAGGACTGCACACCAACAGGAATACACTTGTATTTCGATTTCATGGGACCTTTAATAATCAACTCTAGGGCAATATACCATGTATTCCATTTCATGCATCAAAATGTTTCACTCTCCACCCTGGTGTCAACGGGAACCTGATGATTGCTGGGTTAAATGGAAGGGCCCTTATGAAGAACAGAACCAATATTGATTTGGTTTATTTTTGTTAAAGTCTTAACCATCGCATTCTTCTTGGCCGACAATCTAGACTGCGTATCCTTATGATTGGAGAGAAATGTGGTAACATCCATTCTTCTTCGTGTTGCTACACTTTAAAAAGTAATTCCATAAACATTGCATCTTCCATCCTTCCTCTCTCAAGTATTATTAATGTTCTGAATTAATTATTAAAACACACACACACTCCTGCTCACTCTTCCTTCCCCCCCCCCCTCTCTCTCTACCCCTTCTCCCTTAATTTCTCTTGACAAATTTCTTTATCTCTCTGTCTCTTTTTTTTTCTCTCTCTCTCTCTCTCTCCCTCTATCTCGATATCTTTCTCTATCTTTCTATACCCCCCCCCTCTCCCTCCCCCTCTCTCTCTGTAGGTCTTCCAGCGTAGACAAGATGGTTCAGTTGACTTTTCTCTATACTGGTTCGATTACAAATACGGTTTTGGAAACGTTTCCTCCGAGCACTGGCTCGGTAACGACAACATCCACCGTCTTTCCCGTAATAAGACCTACGAGCTACGGATCGACCTCGAAGACTTCGATGGACAAACGCGCTATGCCACCTATAGCGATTTCAGTATTGCAGACGAGGTCGCAAATTACACCCTGGCCCTTGGCAACTATTTCGGAGACGCAGGTAGGTAATAGGGCGATCCCCTGTAATGTGTCGTGTACATGATATTTTTCAAAAATATGGTTCCTCGTGGAATCACTAACGTTGTTAAAGACTTAAATCAATTAAGGCTTTTTTTTTCTTCTTCTTTTGTGTACATGAAATAAATAAGGGGGGGGGGGGGGGTCAGGCGCGGATCCACGGGCCCAATTCTACCGGCCCGGCTATGGCAAGCCCATTGTGTAAAAACTAGATAAACTCAGTTTATCAGAAAAACTGTGTTTATCAATGATAAACTCAGTTTATCAACTGATAAACTGAGTTTTTCTGATAAACCGAGTTTATCAACTGATAAACTCTGTTTATCTGATAAACTCTGTTAATCTGTTGATAAACTGAGTTTATCATTGATAAACTGAGTTTTTCTTGATAAACTGAGTTTATCAACTGATAAATTGAGTTTTTCTGATAAACTGTGTTTATCTGTTGATAAACTGAGTTTATCTGAGAAAAACAGAGTTTATCTGAGAAAAACAGAGTTTATCTAGTTTTTACACAAAGGGCTTGCCATAGCCGGGCCGGAAGAATTGGGCCCGTGGATCCGCGCCTGGGGGGGGGGGGGGGGGTATTTCGTTTTTGGACACATTGCAATGCAAGGAACCACCCATTGTGTACGGTAACGGCAGGGTAGGCCTACCGCAGGATACGTTTTACGGTAATATGGTAATACGCGTACAGTAGGCTAATTATACGGTAATGCAGTAAAACGGCAAATTCAGTAATACCGTAATTCGGTAATATTATTCATTGTAATACGGTCAAAGGCCACATGGTATACAATTACAATCATACATGCATACGGTAATACGATATAAACGGTTATACGTATATAGTGTCATAGGGTAATGCCGTAATTCGTTTGTACACTAAAATGCGTTATTACAAATGCTCTTGCACATTATGACGCGGTTAACAACAGTGGTGTTTTTATTGGTGTTTTTTGTATTGTTTGTTTATTTTCTTTAACCCGTAAGTGGATAGCAAGTGGGGAAAGGAAGGGGTGAGAAAAGTATTCATGCTTACCAACGAATGATCCTAAACGCATCCGTCTGTTACATCAATATACAGAAGACACAGCAGCCCCCGACGGACGGCTTCGTACAATACAAACACACAGCCTCAAGTCGAGTACGGAGAGATCGTATATTGAACTAATTTATATCATGTGTAAAGTATATATACTATAAATCAATTTCTCATTTCTATGCAGGTGACAGTATGTCGTATCATGCGGATAATCCGTTCAGTACACTGGACCGCGATCATGATAGATATAAGGAGGGAAACTGCGCCGATTATTACAAAGGAGGCTGGTGGTACAATCGTTGCCTTCATGCTAACCTCAACGGCCAATACCTGAAAGGTCCAACCGAGGGGCACAATTACGGTGTGGTCTGGGGTAAATGGCGCAGTCCTTACTACTCCCTCAAGAAGACGGAGATGAAGCTTCGCCCGACGTAAATAACAAAGTGATAATAAGGTGTCGGTTTTACGCGGGGTTTCGGAAGCACACTTAAGAGTACCGCACTTTACATTTCGTATTTTATCACACACAGCTTCTCAGCTTTTTTCACTTTGATAAGGACACAAATTACAATACCCTCAAAACAGCGTAACTTATTTTAGTATTGGTTTAACATGAAGGGAGTTATGCCGTTACACTTAGGCCTATTCACTTAAATATAGAAAATAATCCTACATTTTCTAGGGTTATTCGGGGAATAAACACTCTACTCTTTCTTACGTCTGTTTAAAATATGCATTTGACATACTGATCATCATATCAATTTACATTTTGCACATAATATAAAAGACAAGAGTAATTAAATGAATGATTGTATCCTTAGCATTTCTTGAATAATTTGTTTGTGTTTCGTCAATAAAAAACTTTGCTTATTTGCTATGTAATATCGTAGCTTTGATTTGAAACTAACTGTATAAAAGCTGCGCTTTATACATTTATTATTATCATTATCATTAACAGACTTTTACTATTATACTCTTTCCATCGTGGAGAATGTGGATATACATTATGTATACTATGTGTTGGCCTAAAGACAACATTAAGTTTATTACAAAGTTTCTTTTTCTTAAATATAATAACCTATAACTAATGCTTTTTCATGAATATTTATTTGCTCATGAAAGTAATTATAAAATAAGTTTTCAATAATTTTCCAAAAAACTCGAACCTTTTTACATATAAAAAAAACATGAATGTTTTATTCTGTTTCTTTACATGTATCACACTGGTCATTGTTCATTATACGCCATCTGCATAGATCATGTTTGGATGGAAAGATAGTGTGCAATACTTCAAAATTTACTCATTAGCTCATACTGTTATTAGTATTATTATTACCATCATTAATGTTTGGTAGAAAACGTACTTCAGAGGAGAGAGATTATATGTAGGAAGATATAAAGATAGATATCTTTCAAAAACAGTTTTCGCATTCTTGCATATAAAGTAACAGTCAATCGACTAAGTCATCAATGTTAAACAGACACACATTGATTTGTATCGATTTTAATGCGAACCCATTCGTTTTCAATACTTATATCGTAGCATAAGAAGCACATTTTATTCATATTAAATTGTTTTTATCTCATATAAACAACCTCTCGTTTATATTTTTATCTTCTTTCCTACTCTTCTGCAATTCTCAACAATATCCCATTTTTATTTCAATAAGTTATGAAAAGGCAACTCAATGAAGTGTGAAGGTTTTTGTGTATTAGGCGATAATGAGAAGATGCATTTTAAAAGAAAAGGTACTTCAAAAACACCAAGAGAAAAAGAGATTATGGAATGGAAACCAATAGAGACAAGTACACAATCCCAGCACATGTTGTGCAAGTAATTATAATACCTCCTTTTCATAGTATTGTCTTGTTTCACTTTGTCCAATATTAATTAAAATTCATTCGAAAAACATCATAAGTAAAACAAAACTTGCATTCAATGATTAAATGTAACGTCTCCGGTAGAACTTTATAAAACGTTCCATGGCCAATTGAAATGCACCAAAGTGAATGGTCTCAGCTCTTTTTGGCCTTGCCGAGCCTCCTGTGATTTCGGATGAAGGGGACCGAGATAAACCTTGAAGACCTCGAAAGCTCTCTTGTTCTGGTAGAGGGAATGCTTGTACAGCTTATCATTGAAGAGGTAGGCTGCAAGATTCATGCAGTGAGTTTTATTCATGTATTTAGGAAAGAGGCAGAAAAAGAGACAAATACAATTTTTTTTCTTCACTTGCGCCTTGTATATATTAATATTGAACTGACGTGTTTCATAAACATTATCATTACCCATATTGTTATTAGAATTATTATTACCATCATTGATATAATGTAGAAAACGTATTTCAGAGAAGAGGGTATAATGTAGGAAGATATAAAGATAGATATCTTTCAAAAACAGTTCTCGCATTCTTGAATATAAAGTATCAGTCAATCTACTAGTCATCAATTGTAAACACACACACATTTATGATGAAATAATCATCGATTATTATCAAGTATCGATTTTAATGCGGACTCATTCGTTTTCAATACTCATATCATAGTGTAAGAAACACATCTGATTCATATTAAATTGTTTTGATCTCATATAAAAAATCTCTCGTTTATATTTTCGTCTTTGTTGCTACTCTTTTGTAGTTCTCCTCATGTCATTCTTATTTCAATCATTTATGAAAATGCAACTAAATGAAGTGTGAACGTTTGTTGTGTATTGGGCGATAATGGGAAGATGAATTTTAAAAGATGAGATATTTCAAAAATACCAAGAGAAAAAAAAGGCAAGGGGTAGGAAACCAATATAGACAAATACACAATCCTAGCACATGTTGTGCAAGTCTAAGTGTGTGTGTGTGTGTTTTATAATAATAATAATAATAATAGTGGGTCCTTGTATAGCGCTCATGTCTGTCATACGTGACACTCCTGGCGCTCCCAATTATTACCCTGGCTTTAGCACGGCTGCCATAAGGCGCTCTAGCATTTCAAAGAATTAATTCCTGCCAGGTACCCATTTACATCACTTGGGTTGAGTGTGGCAAATGTCGATCAATGTCTTGCCAAAGCACATTATAGACGTGTACTAATCAGATAAGTAATTCTAATACCGCCTTTTATAGTATTGTCGTGTTTCACTTTGTCCAATATGAATTTAAACTCATTCGAAAAACATAGAAGTAAAACAAAACGAGCATTTAACGAAGAAATGTAACATCCATGGCAAAACTTTATAAAACGTCCCACGGCCAATCGAACTGCAACAACGTCTCTGACGTCAACATGGAAAATTATTCATTGCACCAATTAAGTGAATGGTCTCAGCTCTTTATGGCCTTGCCTAGCCTCCTGTGATTTCGGATGAAGGGGACCGACATAAACCCTAAAAATCTGAAAGGCCCTCTTGTACTGGTAAAGGGAATACTTGTACAGATTAGCATTGAAGAAGTAGGCTGCGAGATCGATTCTGGATAATTACAGCATTAAAACAAGTAACAAAACAAATCAATGAGAGAGAGAGAGAGAGAGTGAGGGAGGGAGTGAGAGAACAAGGAGTTGAGTGAATACTGCGAGATTGATCCTGGAAATGAAGTTAAACAAATATAACTTTTTCTTTTTGATCAGACAATCTGAGAGTCTCAGAGGGGAAGACAGGATAGGATGTATGGTTTGCTTTTGCGTGTGTGTGTGTGTGTGTGTGTGTGCGCGCGCGTGTGTGTGTGTGTGGGTTGGTGATTATGTGTGTGGGTGGGTGGGTGTGTTTGTGTCAATTAAAGGACGATAGACTCTTCTATTCATAGGAATGAAAATTGCCCAAAATTGTTTTGACATACATCTTTTGGGAGACTTTCTTCAACTTCCAACTTCATTATTTTAGATGAAGTATAGGGAGATGAAGGGAGAAGTAGAGAGATTACCCGATGGTAAAATAAATAGAAAAAACCCTTTTGCCGTTACATAGCGGAGAAAAATAAATAGACAAATATGTGGATTATCTAGACAAGTATAGGAAATGCCGTACATTTCAATAGTTTCACTCATATTATAGTACTCTTACAACGAGAATATGGTATTGCAAGGCCTCTGTCGCTTTGCCTTGCTTCTGATATAACTCTCCGATCTGGTAAGGTTCAATCCAAAAACGGTAAAGAAGGTGTCATTTACTCAAGTATATACTATAGTATTATTAATTACATAAACAATATCTGATATGTTATTATGAATTCCCTGATTTATTTAATTCTCCGATTCAATTGATTTTTATCGCATTCCCTGACTTTCCATAACTAAAAAAAGGAGAAAAATACCCCGTTTTGTTTTCCTTCTCATTTCCAACATATCTGTAGCCTTGGGACACTCTGGACATAATCGTGATAGTACTGCCTACATGACTTACAACTTGTTCGAATTTCGTCACATGAACAGTGTCTATGTACATACACAAACATAATGACCAACCAAATTAGTAGTCTAACGTTTCACTGGGTTGGAGAATGGCCAATGAAGATTAGTGTCTTCCCAAAGGACAATAGTGTTTAATATGTGGCATATATTAGAACTCCGAGTATTGGAGTAAATAGCTCGGTGAATTTTCAACACGACCACGATATCTCTCTATATATCTGACCCCTGTTACAATGGAGAGACTTATACAAATCTGCCGTGAGAATTTACATTTCATGTAGATATTCCTGCCCTTCATAACGTGTTAATTCTCTTATGTACTCTTGAAGACGATTGTCTAAGGTTTTCTAGATTCAGCTTTTAAAGGACGTAACTACAGTACCTCCTGCCATAATGGCAAGGGGGGGGGGGCTATAAATAAAAAGTGATAGCAAGAAATGTGTAAAGAAGGATAATACAATTACATTAATAGATCATATAACCACTTCTCACATATAGTCGCGCCAGAGCTAATCATACAAATATAATTTTTTCTTGAACTGGTAAAATAATTTAAAACAACTTGTCTTCAAGCTGATCTGGGGGGTGTTTCACAAAATTTTCATCAGTGACAAATGACAATTTGTGTTATAAGCTACTGAAATCCTTGCTTCTGATTGGTTATCAGCAGATTTGTCACTGATTTTTGTTATTTGTCATTGAAAGAAGGCTTTGTAAAACGGGTCCCTGATCTTCAGGATCAATCATTTAGAATTTGCATTCGTGAATCTCAACTTTCATGCATATAGCCTCAGCTGAAAAACAGGATAGACTTGATAGTCACTGGTCAAAGAATACAAGCCTTCTGTAAAAGCCGGTCTAGGTGTTGTCTGTTGTCTCATGTTAGCACACAACTTCCTCCCTCCACAAATAGCAGTAACTATGGAAGAGTCCTGGATCGATGTACAGGCTTAGACCTACAACATCGTGTATTAAAGTAAAGTAAAGTAAATGATACGCAAACTGAAATTCAAATTCAATGTGATTCGATTAGCATGTGCATTGTGCATGCTCTAACAATGTGACTGGCTGAAATGATTATCAGCGGAGTGGAGATCATTAGGCAACTGTAAAGTCCAGAAACGTAATGGATATTACTCTTTTTTTGCTTAAATGTTGCTGCTTCAACTCATCCAGCAACCTAGGGAGCGAGAAAGATAAATCGAAGAAGATAAACTACTAGGCGGTGATGTTGCTAGGTGGGAGAAATGGTATGGGTTACCTTACCTAACAACACGTAATGTATGCAATTCGCATTCTGAATATTAATATACATTTATTCGTAAAATAGGCGAATGAAATAATTTGTAATCAAGCACTTAACAATGACTCTTGCATTAAATTTATGTTTAACTTTATTTTGCAATTTTATGAGCGGCGCCTTCGACTTGTAAACATTTGATTAAGAATGTTATAATGTCAAAGCAATAATCATTCATTTTTATTTGAAGTGCTGATACTACGTCTCGAATAGTTAACAGCATCATTTAAAACCTCCTTAAATATATCATAGTTTACAAAAGGTTGCTAGCTGAGCATAGGTCATATTACTTTCGTCTTCATGAAGCCAATACTAAACTCAGAAAAAGGTTGCATACATTTTTTTCCTTTCAATTCTTCCTCCCGCCCCACCCGCCTCACGCGTGTTATTGCTATGCAACACTGCAATGGCGTAGCATGGGCCCATGAATTTAGGGGGCACTGTGGGGGGAAGGGAGTGGAAACCACGGCTTACACTGAAATGTGAGAGAACAAGCAATTAGGCCATCGTGAGGGGTGCAGGTGATCCGTGCCTACTGCAGCTACGCAACGCAAAACTTAATGCGTACGTTGCTTTGTGCTCGCAACCTAGCTGATTCCTGGACTGATTTCAAATGTAAGAATAGTCACACTTGGATAGAACAACTCCATCACGGATCATCGTCTTAACTAGAAGAACTTCATGACTGAGGATTCACAAAAATGGTAAGAACTGACCGGAAAAAAGAAAATGTTTGGATACATGACTATATGATCTATTGCGTGTGAATAATAATCACAATGATGATTCTAAAAGTTGTTTTCATTCTATACGAAAAAGGGTTACAGTGTAAAAGTCGCTGAAGTAGCGCCCATCTTGCAGAAAAAGCTTGAAGTCTAGATTTCACGATTGTTAGGCGTAATAGTATATTTGTAAAGCGCTTAGAGACATTTGTATTAGGCGCTATATAAAAGCTATATATTTGATTTGATTTGATTTGATTTATTGGTTTCTGCATCTTTTTTCTTTTT
This sequence comes from Strongylocentrotus droebachiensis, assembly GCA_035222895.1. Lineage (NCBI taxonomy): Eukaryota > Metazoa > Echinodermata > Echinoidea > Camarodonta > Strongylocentrotidae > Strongylocentrotus > Strongylocentrotus droebachiensis. Next base: position 6,772 of record JAVYIG010010050.1, on the reverse strand, counting down.
TTCATCATACATTTTCATGAACATAATATGGTTTGATACAATATTTTAAGTGTATATAATTTTATAGAGATAATAAACGAAATTAAACAAATATATTTAATGCATAATTGACATACATTAGATGCAGGAGGGCTACATAAATAAGCAAAGTAGCTTGACGTGCCCGCAGCCCTCAACTTAGATACAACAATAACAAAATAAAAATAAAAAGGAGTGACTTGCAGAGAAGAAAAGGAAAGGGGAGAGAAGGAGCGTTGGTAATAATACAATAAATCTCATATACTCTGCCTAACAGTGTCTGCCTTCTGAGACAATTCTGACGGCATTTTGCATAGACTGCTCCTTATTTGACACAGTCAGAGACCCAAAGTACTAGAGTCTGCTCAAGGCTTTATGGGCTGTGGTAAAGTGTCAAATCAGAGTCTGTGCCTGTATACTAGACCCTAGCCTATTATCGTCTGACAAAAGCAAAAACAGTAAAAGTATGACCCCTCAAGGAGGGGGGGGGGGGGGGGGGGGCGGCACATTCTTGAAGTTGTGTATTTAAGGTAGGCCGATTCTAATTAGGTTAGAAGGGAGACACATGACCGCCTACATCTCTATGCTAGTCGAGATGATAATTATATGATAAGATAAGCGACATCAAAATATACATAAAAAAGGATTATGAAAGAATTTCATCAGAACTTTAAAATCATGATAACATATTATGTAAACCTGTTTCTAATTACAGACCAGTAACCTAAAGCTTCATTGGAAGTGCGTATATGGCACGGTGATCTTCCTTTCTGTTGGTATGTACCCTACTCCTTAAAAATACAATTTCAAACCCTATTGCAACCCTATATAAATGATTGTTATCTATGTTTTTTTACCAAATTTGTTAATATGCTCATACGTAATATTTTTCTTTGTTACTCTTAAAGGTACTATGTCCCATTTGCAGGCCAAAAAAATGAAAAAGTTAAATTCCTACTGCATTTGAAAGATAATACTAATTTAGAACTTCCCTAAAAATGGTAGGGCTTGAAAATGTCTTCAAGTGGGAAAATAACGACTATTAGTTGTCAAATCGACTTTAGGGCTATAGAGCCCAAAAGTAATAGTCTTGATTTTCAGACAATTGTACCGAATGGTCATACGTTTTATGCTGCGCAAAGATTAGATCAGTTTAATCTTGGCAATCACAAGAAGTGGGTTATTGATGTAGACAAATGCTCATGTACCCTTTACAACTCTTTTCATGTATGTTATTACCAAAGAAGACAAAAGGCCAGTCAGTCACTCAATAGTGTCTGACAGTGAAGTCTAGCAAGTAAACGGGTTTCCTTGCATAATTTGAATATGAGGACGCTGCTAACGTTTAAATTTCACAGATAGGACATACATGACATATTCATCATTCCTGCAAAGTTCTACAGCATTTGAGGTTGGCTGCAAAAGGGACATAGTACCTTTAAACAGAATTTATTATTTTCCTTTGTATTCATAAATCTATTTGACATCTTTTTGTTTATTCATGTTAGACTTATTTAAGTATGTATTCTTTCTAGGAGCGTAGATAAATAAGATTCTAGATGAAAAAATAGCATTGTAGCGTGCAGTGGCCTTAACTATCCAAGATGCACATCTACTGTATCCCCTTCGCCCACAAAAGGAGGAAAGGAAAAGGGAGGGAGAGGGGAAGAACGTTAAAAAAGGTGATATGACCACTTTCATCCACAAAAGGTGGCCTTGTTTATTCACATTTCATAAACATAATACAATTGATGCCCCTAGCTCCTATAATGTCAGTGCCCCTCTCAAGACCCCCATGCAAAAAGCCACACTTTTGTTTGTTATCATTCTACTATCTCCGTATTGTTACTTTTATCATTATTATTATTATTATTATCATTTTATTATTATCAGAATTATGTTTTCGTCGGTGGTGTTCGTTTTATCATAATCTCATCACCATCAACGTCACCACCACCATCACCATCATTTTTGTATTTGTATTTATTAACATTTATTTCCTTCTCAACAGTACAATATGAAACACAATGTATATATACATGATATATGTAACAATTATTTCAACATAGAGTATACAGTAAATAATTCAGATACGGAAGGAGGCGAAAACCCGGAAAGCATAGCTTGAGTTGGGAACGCCCATAATAAATTAACACAGTTACCGAGAGAACATTATAGATATTATTATGAAAATTACATTTTATATAACAGAAAGTTGATAGGAAAGAACAAATATAGTAAATGGAACAGAGAGAAGAAGGAAAAAAAATGAGGAGAGAATTAAGTATAGGAAGGCATGTTCACTTATAAAGAGAAAGTTACCTCAATTGGGCTGTGCATGTGTCTGTGATTACATCATAAAAATAACGAAGTACTACAATTTTAAAATAGACAGCGGGTACATATCATAAAAAACAAGCAAAATCATCAAACAGACAACAGCTTTATCCGACAGCATTGTCCTGGGAATATACATATGGTACTAGCAACAGCTGGGGCATGTACATAAGTGATCAAAATACAAACATGTCATTGAATTCCACAAGAGGTCATTTCAGACATAAATACAAGACAGGGTATCAATATCGAGCAATTAAATACATTTTTGCCTTACGGGAAAAAGTCTGCAAGGAGAGCGATTGTTGTAGAATAGATGGTAAGGTGTTCCAAAATTTTGGCCCAGAGTATCGAATGTCAAATTGAAATCTTCGGGTTCTATGTTTAGGGAGATGAATGTTGGCAGCGCTTCTCGTATTATACGTATGGGTTTCCGAGTTGCATTGAAAATTGATAAAATCACTAAATTGTGATGGGAAGATGTTTATTCATGCTTTTATACATGTAAATACCCTGTTGGTGCAGGTTGATATCCCTGAATCTCAAGAATATAATTTGTTTAAAGATGGGACCGGTATGGGAACGATAGTGCATTCCGGATATTATACGAATAATCTTCTTCTGCAAATAGTGTAAGCTTTTGTATTTTGTACTTGCAGGAATTCGCCCAAACAAGATTACAGTAAGAAAAATATGGAAGTATAAGAGCACAATATAACATACGTAGAATGTGATTGGGCAAGAGATGTTTGAGTCTGGATATAATGCCAATGTTTTTGGACACCTTACTTTCAACTTCGTGAATATGGTATTTCCAAGACAAGGAACTATCTAAATAAACGCCAAGAAATTTGACTTTATCTACCCTTGGCAATATGACATTATCAAGAACAATATTGAAATCATTTATCATCACTATCATCACTATCATCATATCACTATCACCGTCAACATCATTATCATCATTATCATTCTGGCACAGCTTTACCCGCGCCATTAGATGCAATGGAAATGACAACAAAACCCGCTGCAAGAACGTGTTTGGACTCAACTACACCTTACCAATGTTCAACGAGTGTCCAAAAGAAGCAAAACACCAACGGCAGTATGGTACAGACGATTCCAAAGCTCATCCTTGTTCCGATGGCGGCTAACGGTTGCCCTAGACGGAAAGGAAAAATTAGGAATTCCTCCCGGATACAGAAATATGCAAATTTCCTGGTAATTATTAAGGCCCCCCCCCCCCCCTTTAAAAAAAAGTAATACAAGTATGTTTTATTTTATGAGGGCACCACTCGTTTTTCTAAAGTTAAATTTTATGACGGTTCGTAATTCCGGAAAAAACCCCTTCAAATTCCAGGCCCGGTGGTTTATTACCCCGAAAATTAAATAGGGTTCGCAGCTCCCAAACATTTGGGGCTGTCCATTCGCATGGTCTGTTCCTCCGAAAGTTTTCATTATTCCGGAAAATGGAAAGGGGTTCATAATTTCGAAGGTTCATAATTCCGAGGATGATATAGTTTTTCAGGCCGTTCTATTAAATTTTTCGGATTTCTTAACATTCGGAAACTATGAACCTATGCATTTTCGGAATTACGAACCTTCGGTTAAAACGAAGCTTGGGCAAAAACGACATGTACAATGGGGTTGGAGGGAGGGGGGGGGGGGGGGTCCTCCTCTATGCCTCGCGCTCAATACAATCCATCTTTCTCCAACTACTGTATTTTACTCATCGAATATATAGGGGAAAAATCCATCCTGATATTAAGTTGGTTTTAATGAAAGCATAACAGATTAGGGAGGAACTAGTCAGTGATAGTTTGAGCAAAGTCCGATTAAACATCAGAAAGTCATGCATTTTTTGAAGTTGCGATAAATTAAAAGAAATTAAGAAACTCTGTGACCAATATGTTCTGTACATAACATTTTTTTTTTAATGTCATTTTCTTCTTTGTTTGATGAAAGAATAGATTTTCCATACAGGGGTTGAATAGAAACATACTTGCAATAGTTGTTTTTGATGGTGCTTGTATGATTGAAAGTTTCTTTGCGGGAAAATAATATATATTTTTTTTTTTGGTATAGTACAGAGCAAATGATGGGCCTCGAGTTTACCCCGTTACCTTGCAAACCTCACGTTTAGAGTTCTGCCATATTAGTGTTTTGTTCTCATTAGGTGGCAAAAATGCATTTGTGGTTGTTTTTATGGTGCTTGTATGATTGAAAGTTTCTTTGAGGGAAAATAATATATTATCTTTTTTGGGGGTATAGTACAGAGCAAATGATGGGCCTCAAGTTTACCCCGTTACCTTGCAAACCTCACGTTAAGAGTTCTGCCATAATTGTGTTTTTGTTCTCATTACGTGGCAAAATGCATTGATGGTTGTTTTTAATGGTGCTTGTATAATTGAAAGTTTCTTTGAGGGAAAAATAATTTATCTTTTTTTTGGGGGTATAGTACAGAGCAAATGATGGGCCTCAAGTTTACCCCGTTACCTGGCAAACCTCACGTTAAGAGTTCTGCCATATTTGTGTGTTTGTTCTCATTACCTAGCAAAATGCATTTATGGTTGTTTTAATGGTGCTTGTATGATTGAAAGTTTTCTTTGAGGAAAAATAATATATTTTTTTTTTTTTGGGGGGGGGGGGGATATAGTAACAGAGCAAATGATGGGCCTCGAGTTTACCCCGTTACCTTGCAAACCTCACGTTTAGAGTTCTGCCATATTAGTGTTTTGTTCTCATTAGGTGGCAAAAATGCATTTGTGGTTGTTTTTTATGGTGCTTGTATGATTGAAAGTTTCTTTGAGGGAAAAATAATATATAATTTTTTTTTTTTTTTTTTTTTTTTGGGGGGGGGGGGATATAGTACAGAGCAAATGATGGGGCCTCGAGTTTACCCCGTTACCTTGCAAACCTCACGTTTAGAGTTTCTGCCACATTTGTGTTTTGTTCTCATTACGTGGCAAAATGCATTTATGGTACAAAATACCTACTAAAAAATAGAATGGATGATCTTTTTTATTAAACCAAACTGCACTCGGTAGAAAAACTAGTATAATATCCTTTCTCTTTGCTGTACCTCTTGCCAATACAAAGTATTATGTACCGGGCGTTTGTGAAGGAGGAGCAAGGGGAGGTTATATAATTTTGTCCCTCCTTGAATTTTTTTCGACCAAGGGGAAAACAAATTTCAGGCATGCTGTATATACTAGTAGTTTGGCCGGGTGTAGAATAATTGTGTTAGCTCTTGTAAGATTGCACATGGAAATGCATGAAATGAAAACAATCGTGGGGGGAGGGGGGTGTCACAAAGACCTAGATCAACTTAAACTTGAACAATGACCGGCCGTTCATGCCACTGGGTGCTCTCACCATTGGTTTCTCAAGGGATGTGCTAATCGTAGTCACAAATCTACAGAATTGACTTTTTTTTTTTAGTTCATTGTTGAAGAAAAATTTAATGTAATTTCATGTTCTACGTTAGACTTGAACTTATACTAATATACTATGATAGGCAGTTTTTTGCCCCTAAAAGCGAATGTTGAACCAGATGTAAAATTTTAGGAAAATTCCCTTAGAAATTGTGTCTTTCGATAATTTTATTTTTTCAACAATTAACACACACAAAATAGGAAATTCTATAAATTTGAGACCATGATTTCCACGTCCCTCGAAGGGGCTGCCATATTTCAAGTCCAACTCAAGTCGATATTAGTCTTTTGTGAAACGCCCCAAGGTCGCTAAAGACTCTTATATTGAATGGATGAACGATTGATTGATAGATTGATTATATTTTTAAATCAAAGTATAAGTACAAGTACAATTATTCACAGAAATATAATGCTAAAGAGAAAAGAAATATAAGCTTTTACTGGACAAAGCTGGTAGTTTTCTTATTTCCATTTCAGTTAGTTCATATAAAGTCGTAGGTTTTTCGTTTGATTGAGTATGCAATAAAAAATGGAAGACCAAAACATGCTCACCCGACTCATAGACATACGCATGAACACACACACATAACACATACAAATTGAGTTTCCTTCCTTTATCTTTGATAGATTGTGACAAGAAGCTCTGTGAAAAACGGGTTGGTGCGAGGAGACTATGGAAAGCTATCTATGCCACTGCTCACCTGGATTTCAAGGGAAAACATTGCAATGAGCGTAAGAACAATAAATCAAAAGAAGTTGAGTTCTGATAAATGTTTTAAAAAAACACAATAAGAATATTTGTGAAACTTTCCTATTCTAGTAATGGCATGTGGGGTTTTGAGCAATATCATAGCAGTAGACTTAATAGTAGCGATGGTATATGGTTCAGAAAGTTTTGAATGTGCAGAAAGTAGAAGAAGGTATCTTGAGGAGAAAAGAAAGAGCCCTGATACGGAAAATGCGTGGTATGAAAACTGTTGTCA